>WNGS01006212.1:122222-160093 GCA_020271785.1 Procambarus virginalis | reverse complement strand
CACTTGTTGGTTACACTCAGTGTACTGCCACTTGTTGGTTACACTCAGTGTACCGCCACTTGTTGGTTACACTCAGTGTACCACCACTTGTTGGTTACACTCAGTTACCGCCACTTGTTGGTTACACTCAGTGTACCACCACTTGTTGGTTACACTCAGTGTACCACCACTTGTTGGTTACACTCAGTGTACCACCACTTGTTGTTACACTCAGTGTACCACCACTTTTTGGTTACACTCAGTGTACCACCACTTGTGGTTACACTCAGTGTCCACCACTTGATGGTTACACTCAGTGTACCACCACTTGATGGTTACACTCAGTGTACCGCCACTTGTTAGTTACACTCAGTGTACCGCCATTTTGTGGTTACACTCAGTGTACCACCACTTGATGGTTACACTCAGTGTACTGCCACTTGTTGTTTACACTCAGTGTACCGCCACTTGTGGTTACACTCAGTGTACCGCCACTTGGTTGTTACACTCATGTACCACCACTTGTTGGTTACACTCAGTGTACCGCCACTTGTTGGTTACACTCAGTGTACCGCCACTTGGTGGTTACACTCAGTGTACCGCCACTTGGTGGTTACACTCAGTGTACCACCACTTGTGGTTACACTCAGTGTACCACCACTTGTTGGTTACACTCAGTGTACCACCACTTGATGGTTACACTCAGTGTACCGCCACTTGATGGTTACACTCAGTGTACCGCCACTTGTTTTACACTCAGTGTACCGCCACTTGTTGGTTACACTCAGTGTACCACCACTTGTTGGTTACACTCAGTGTACCGCCACTTGGTTTTACACTCAGTGTACCGCCACTTGGTGGTTACACTCAGTGTACCACCACTTGGTGGTTACACTCAGTGTACCGCCACTTGTTGGTTACACTCAGTGTACCGCCACTTGGTGGTTACACTCAGTGTACCGCCACTTGTTGGTTACTCAGTGTACCGCCACTTGTGGTTACACTCAGTGTCCGCCACTTGTTGGTTACACTCAGTGTACCGCCACTTGTGGTTACACTCAGTGTACCGCCACTTGTTACACTCAGTGTACCGCCACTTGTTGGTTACACTCAGTGTACCACCACTTTGTGGTTACACTCAGTGTACTGCCACTTGTGGTTACACTCAGTGTACCACCACTTGATGGTTACACTCAGTGTACCACCACTTTGTGGTTACACTCAGTGTACCACCACTTGGTGGTTACACTCAGTGTACCACCACTTGGTGGTTACACTCAGTGTACCACCACTTGATGGTTACACTCAGTGTACCGCCACTTCTGTGGTGGTTACACTCAGTGTACCACACTTGATGGTTACACTCAGTGTACCGCCACTTGGTGGTTACACTCAGTGTACCACCACTTGATGGTTACACTCAGTGTACCGCCACTTTGTGGTTACACTCAGTGTACCGCCACTTGTTGGTTACACTCAGTGTACCACCACTTGTTTGTTACACTCAGTGTACCGCCACTTGTTGTTACACTCAGTGTACCACCACTTTGTGTTACACTCAGTGTACCACCACTTTGTGGTTACACTCAGTGTACCACCACTTGTTGTTACACTCAGTGTACCACCACTTGATGGTTACTCAGTGTACTGCCACTTGGGTTACACTCAGTGTACCACCACTTGATGGTTACACTCAGTGTACTGCCACTTGGTGGTTACACTCAGTGTACCGCCACTTGTTGGTTACACTCAGTGTACCGCCACTTGTTGGTTACACTCAGTGTACTGCCACTTGTTGGTTACACTCAGTGTACCACCACTTGTTGGTTACACTCAGTGTACCACCACTTGTTGGTTACACTCAGTGTACCACCACTTGTTGGTTACACTCAGTGTACCGCCACTTGTTGGTTACACTCAGTGTACTGCCACTTGTTGGTTACACTCAGTGTACCGCCACTTGTGGTTACACTCAGTGTACCCCACTTGTTGGTTACACTCAGTGTACCGCCACTTGTTGGTTACACTCAGTGTACCACCACTTGTTGTTACACTCAGTGTACCACCACTTTGGTTACACTCAGTGTACCACCACTTGTTGGTTACACTCAGTGTACCACCACTTTTTGGTTACACTCAGTGTACCACCACTTGTGGTTACACTCAGTGTACCACCACTTGATGGTTACACTCAGTGTACCACCACTTATGGTTACACTCAGTGTACCGCCACTTGTTGGTTACACTCAGTGTACCGCCACTTTGTGGTTACACTCAGTGTACCACCACTTGATGGTTACACTCAGTGTACCGCCACTTGTTGGTTACACTCAGTGTACCGCCACTTGGTGGTTACCTCAGTGTACCGCCACTTGTGGTTACACTCAGTGTACCACCACTTGATGGTTACACTCAGTGTACTGCCACTTGTGGTTACACTCAGTGTACCGCCACTTGGTGGTTACACTCAGTGTACCGCCACTTGGTGTTTACACTCAGTGTACCACCACTTTGTGGTTACACTCAGTGTACCACCACTTGTTGGTTACACTCAGTGTACCGCCACTTGATGGTTACACTCAGTGTACCGCCACTTGATGGTTACACTCAGTGTACCGCCACTTGTTGGTTACACTCAGTGTACCGCCACTTGTTGTTTACACTCAGTGTACACCACTTGTTGGTTACACTCAGTGTACCGCCACTTGGGGTTACACTCAGTGTACCGCCACTTGGTGGTTACACTCAGTGTACCACCACTTGGTGGTTACACTCAGTGTACCGCCACTTGTTGGTTACACTCAGTGTACCGCCACTTGGTGGTTACACTCAGTGTACCGCCACTTGTTGGTTACACTCAGTGTACCACCACTTGTTGGTACACTCAGTGTACCGCCACTTGTTGGTTACACTCAGTGTACCGCCACTTGGTGGTTACACTCAGTGTACCGCCACTTTGTTACACTCAGTGTACTGCCACTTGTTGGTTACACTCAGTGTACCACCACTTGTGGTTACACTCAGTGTACCGCCACTTGGTGGTTACACTCAGTGTACCACCACTTGATGGTTACACTCAGTGTACCACCACTTGTGGTTACACTCAGTGTACCACACTTGGTGGTCACTCAGTGTACCACCACTTGGTGGTTACACTCACTGTGGTACCACCAGTCTGTCACTTGATGTTACACTCAGTGTACCGCCACTTGGTGGTTACACTCAGTGTACCACCACTTGATGGTTACACTCAGTGTACCGCCACTTGGTGGTTACACTCAGTGTACCACCACTTGTTGGTTACACTCAGTGTACCACCACTTTGGTTACACTCAGTGTACCGCACTTGTTGGTGGTTACACTCAGTGTACCGCCACTTGTTGGTTACACTCAGTGTACCACCACTTGTGGTTACACTCAGTGTACCGCCACTTGTTGGTTACACTCAGTGTACCGCCACTTGTGGTTACACTCAGTGTACCACCACTTGATGGTTACACTCAGTGTACCACCACTTGTTGTTACACTCAGTGTACCACCACTTGTTGGTTACACTCAGTGTACCGCCACTTGTGGTTACACTCAGTGTACCACCACTTGATGGTTACACTCAGTGTACTGCCACTTGGTGGTTACACTCAGTGTACCGCCACTTGTTGGTTACACTCAGTGTACCGCCACTTGTTGGTTACACTCAGTGTACCGCCACTTGTTGGTTACACTCAGTGTACCACCACTTGTTGGTTACACTCAGTGTACCACCACTTGTTGGTTACACTCAGTGTACCACCACTTGTTGGTTACACTCAGTGTACTGCCACTTGTTGGTTACACTCAGTGTACCGCCACTTGTTGGTTACACTCAGTGTACCGCCACTTTTGGTTACACTCAGTGTACCACCACTTTTGGTTACACTCAGTGTACCGCCACTTTTGGTTACACTCAGTGTACCACCACTTGTTGGTTACACTCAGTGTACCACCACTTGTTGGTTACACTCAGTGTACCACCACTTGTTGGTTACACTCAGTGTACCACCACTTTTTGGTTACACTCAGTGTACCACCACTTTGGGTTACACTCAGTGTACCACCACTTGATGGTTACACTCAGTGTACCACCACTTGATGGTTACACTCAGTGTACCGCCACTTGTTGGTTACACTCAGTGTACCGCCACTTGGTGGTTACACTCAGTGTACCACCACTTGATGGTTACACTCAGTGTACTGCCACTTGTTGGTTACACTCAGTGTACCGCCACTTGGTGGTTACACTCAGTGTACCGCCACTTGGTGGTTACACTCAGTGTACCACCACTTGATGGTTACACTCAGTGTACCGCCACTTGTTGGTTACACTCAGTGTACCGCCACTTGGTGGTTACACTCAGTGTACCGCCACTTGTGGTTACACTCAGTGTACCACCACTTTGTGTTACACTCAGTGTACCACCACTTGTTGGTTACACTCAGTGTACCGCCACTTGATGGTTACACTCAGTGTACCGCCACTTGATGGTTACACTCAGTGTACCGCCACTTGATGTTACACTCAGTGTACCGCCACTTGTTGGTTACACTCAGTGTACCACCACTTGTTGGTTACACTCATGTACCGCCACTTGTGGTTACACTCAGTGTACCGCCACTTGGTGGTTACACTCAGTGTACCACCACTTGGGTTACACTCAGTGTACCGCCACTTGTTGGTTACACTCAGTGTACCGCCACTTGGTGGTTACACTCAGTGTACCGCCACTTGTTGGTTAACTCAGTGTACCGCCACTTGTTGGTTACACTCAGTGTACCGCCACTTGTTGGTTACACTCAGTGTACTGCCACTTGTGGTTACACTCAGTGTACCGCCACTTGTTACACTCAGTGTACTGCCACTTGTTGGTTACACTCAGTGTACCACCACTTTGTGGTTACACTCAGTGTACTGCCACTTGGTGGTTACACTCAGTGTACCACCACTTGATGGTTACACTCAGTGTACACCACTTTGGGTTACACTCAGTGTACCACCATTGGGGGTTACACTCAGTGTACCACCACTTGGTGGTTACACTCAGTGTACCACCACTTGATGGTTACACTCAGTGTACCGCCACTTGGTGGTTACACTCAGTGTACCACCACTTGATGGTTACACTCAGTGTACCGCCACTTGGTGGTTACACTCAGTGTACCACCACTTGATGGTTACACTCAGTGTACCGCCACTTGTGGTTACACTCAGTGTACCGCCACTTGTTGGTTACACTCAGTGTACCACCACTTGTTGTTACACTCAGTGTACCGCCACTTGTTGGTTACACTCAGTGTACCACCACTTGTGGTTACACTCAGTGTACTGCACTTGGTTACACTCAGTGTACCACCACTTGATGGTTACACTCAGTGTACCCCACTTGTTGGTACACTCAGTGTACCGCCACTTGTTGGTTACACTCAGTGTACCGCCACTTGGTGGTTACACTCAGTGTACCACCACTTTGTGGTTACACTCAGTGTACCACCACTTTGATGGTTACACTCAGTGTACCACCACTTGTTGGTTACACTCAGTGTACCACCACTTGTGGTTACACTCAGTGTACGCCACTTGGTGGTTACACTCAGTGTACCACCACTTGATGGTTACACTCAGTGTACCACCACTTGATGGTTACACTCAGTGTACCGCCACTTTTTGGTTACACTCAGTGTACCGCCACTTGTGGTTACACTCAGTGTACCACCACTTGATGGTTACACTCAGTGTACCGCCACTTGTTGGTTACACTCAGTGTACCGCCACTTGGTGGTTACACTCAGTGTACCGCCACTTGGTGGTTACACTCAGTGTACCACCACTTGATGGTTACACTCAGTGTACTGCCACTTGTTGGTTACACTCTGTACCGCCACTTGGTGGTTACACTCAGTGTACCGCCACTTGGTGTTTACACAGTGTACCACCACTTTGTGGTTACACTCAGTGTACCACCACTTGTTGGTTACACTCAGTGTACCGCCACTTGATGGTTACACTCAGTGTACCGCCACTTGTGGTTACACTCAGTGTACCGCCACTTGTTGTTACACTCAGTGTACCGCCACTTGTTGGTTACACTCAGTGTACCACCACTTGTTGGTTACACTCAGTGTACCCCCACTTGGTGGTTACACTCAGTGTACCGCCACTTGGTGGTTACACTCAGTGTACCACCACTTGGTGGTTACACTCAGTGTACCGCCACTTGTTGGTTACACTCAGTGTACCGCCACTTGGTGGTTACACTCAGTGTACCGCCACTTGGTGGTTACACTCAGTGTACCACCACTTGGTTGTTACACTCAGTGTACCGCCACTTGTTACACTCAGTGTACCGCCACTTGTTGGTTACACTCAGTGTACCACCACTTGTTGGTTACACTCAGTGTACCGCCACTTGGTGGTTACACTCAGTGTACCACCACTTGTTGGTTACACTCAGTGTACCACCACTTGTTGGTTACACTCAGTGTACCGCCACTTGGTGGTTACACTCAGTGTACCGCCACTTGGGTTACACTCAGTGTACCACCACTTGGTGGTTACACTCAGTGTACCGCCACTTGTTGGTTACACTCAGTGTACCGCCACTTGTGGTTACACTCAGTGTACCGCCACTTGTTGGTTACACTCAGTGTACCGCCACTTGTTGGTTACACTCAGTGTACCGCCACTTGTTGGTTACACTCAGTGTACTGCCACTTGTGGTTACACTCAGTGTACCGCCACTTGTTACACTCAGTGTACCGCCACTTGTTGGTTACACTCAGTGTACCACCACTTGTGGTTACACTCAGTGTACTGCCACTTGTGGTTACACTCAGTGTACCACCACTTGATGGTTACACTCAGTGTACCACCACTTTGTGGTTACACTCAGTGTACCACCACTTGGTGGTTACACTCAGTGTACCACCACTTGTGGTTACACTCAGTGTACCACCACTTGATGGTTACACTCAGTGTACCGCCACTTGGTGGTTACACTCAGTGTACCACCACTTGATGGTTACACTCAGTGTACCGCCACTTGGTGGTTACACTCAGTGTACCACCACTTGATGGTTACACTCAGTGTACCGCCACTTTGTGGTTACACTCAGTGTACCGCCACTTGTTGGTTACACTCAGTGTACCACCACTTGTTGTTACACTCAGTGTACCGCCACTTGTTGGTTACACTCAGTGTACCACCACTTGTGGTTACACTCAGTGTACCACCACTTGTGGTTACACTCAGTGTACCACCACTTGTTGGTTACACTCAGTGTACCACCACTTGTGGTTACTCAGTGTACCGCCACTTGGTGGTTACACTCAGTGTACCACCACTTGATGGTTACACTCAGTGTACGCCACTTGGTGGTTACACTCAGTGTACCGCCACTTGTTGGTTACACTCAGTGTACCGCCACTTGTTGGTTACACTCAGTGTACCGCCACTTGTTGGTTACACTCAGTGTACCACCACTTGTTGGTTACACTCAGTGTACCACCATTTGTTGGTTACACTCAGTGTACCACCACTTGTTGGTTACACTCAGTGTACTGCCACTTGTTGGTTACACTCAGTGTACTGCCACTTGTTGGTTACACTCAGTGTACCGCCACTTGTTGGTTACACTCAGTGTACCACCACTTGTTGGTTACACTCAGTGTACCGCCACTTGTTGGTTACACTCAGTGTACCACCACTTGTTGGTTACACTCAGTGTACCACCACTTGTTGGTTACACTCAGTGTACCACCACTTGTTGGTTACACTCAGTGTACCACCATTTTTTGGTTACACTCAGTGTACCACCACTTTGTGGTTACACTCAGTGTACCACCACTTGATGGTTACACTCAGTGTACCACCACTTGATGGTTACACTCAGTGTACCGCCACTTGTTGGTTACACTCAGTGTACCGCCACTTGTGGTTACACTCAGTGTACCACCACTTGATGGTTACACTCAGTGTACTGCCACTTGTTGGTTACACTCAGTGTACCGCCACTTGGTGGTTACACTCAGTGTACCGCCACTTGGTGGTTACACTCAGTGTACCACCACTTGATGGTTACACTCAGTGTACCGCCACTTGTTGGTTACACTCAGTGTACCGCCACTTGGTGGTTACACTCAGTGTACCGCCACTTGGTGGTTACACTCAGTGTACCACCACTTTGTGGTTACACTCAGTGTACCACCACTTGTTGGTTACACTCAGTGTACCGCCACTTGTGGTTACACTCAGTGTACCGCCACTTGATGGTTACACTCAGTGTACCGCCACTTGATGGTTACACTCAGTGTACCGCCACTTGTTGGTTACACTCAGTGTACCACCACTTGTTGGTTACACTCAGTGTACCGCCACTTGGTGGTTACACTCAGTGTACCGCCACTTGGTGGTTACACTCAGTGTACCACCACTTGTGGTTACACTCAGTGTACCGCCACTTGTTGGTTACACTCAGTGTACCGCCACTTGGTGGTTACACTCAGTGTACCGCCACTTGTTGGTTACACTCAGTGTACCGCCACTTGTTGGTTACACTCAGTGTACCGCCACTTGTTGGTTACACTCAGTGTACTGCCACTTGGTGGTTACACTCAGTGTACCGCCACTTGTTTACACTCAGTGTACCGCCACTTGTTGGTTACACTCAGTGTACCACCACTTTGTGGTTACACTCAGTGTACCGCCACTTGGTGGTTACACTCAGTGTACCACCACTTGATGGTTACACTCAGTGTACCACCACTTTGTGGTTACACTCAGTGTACCACCACTTGGTGGTTACACTCAGTGTACCACCACTTGGTGGTTACACTCAGTGTACCACCACTTGTTGGTTACACTCAGTGTACCGCCACTTGGTGGTTACACTCAGTGTACCACCACTTGATGGTTACACTCAGTGTACCGCCACTTGGTGGTTACACTCAGTGTACCACCACTTGATGGTTACACTCAGTGTACCGCCACTTGTGGTTACACTCAGTGTACCGCCACTTGTTGGTTACACTCAGTGTACCACCACTTGTTGTTACACTCAGTGTACCGCCACTTGTTGGTTACACTCAGTGTACCACCACTTGTGGTTACACTCAGTGTACCGCCACTTGGTTACACTCAGTGTACCACCACTTGATGGTTACACTCAGTGTACCACCACTTGTTGGTTACACTCAGTGTACCACCACTTGGTGGTTACACTCAGTGTACCGCCACTTGGTGGTTACACTCAGTGTACCACCACTTGTGGTTACACTCAGTGTACCACCACTTGTTGGTTACACTCAGTGTACCGCCACTTGTTGGTTACACTCAGTGTACCGCCACTTGTTGGTTACACTCAGTGTACCGCCACTTGTTGGTTACACTCAGTGTACCACCACTTGTTGGTTACACTCAGTGTACCACCACTTGTTGGTTACACTCAGTGTACCCACTTGGTGGTTACACTCAGTGTACCGCCACTTGGTGGTTACACTCAGTGTACCACCACTTGTTGGTTACACTCAGTGTACCGCCACTTGTTGGTTACACTCAGTGTACCGCCACTTGGTGGTTACACTCAGTGTACCGCCACTTGGTGGTTACACTCAGTGTACCACCACTTGGTGGTTACACTCAGTGTACCGCCACTTGGTTACACTCAGTGTACCGCCACTTGTTGGTTACACTCAGTGTACCACCACTTGTGGTTACACTCAGTGTACCACCACTTGGTGGTTACACTCAGTGTACCACCACTTGATGGTTACACTCAGTGTACCACCACTTGTGGTTACACTCAGTGTACCGCCACTTGTGGTTACACTCAGTGTACCACCACTTGGTGGTTACACTCAGTGTACCACCACTTGTGGTTACACTCAGTGTACCGCCACTTGGTGGTTACACTCAGTGTACCACCACTTGTGGTTACACTCAGTGTACCGCCACTTGTGGTTACACTCAGTGTACCACCACTTGGGTTACACTCAGTGTACCGCCACTTTGTGGTTACACTCAGTGTACCGCCACTTGTTGGTTACACTCAGTGTACCACCACTTGTTTACACTCAGTGTACCGCCACTTGTTGGTTACACTCAGTGTACCACCACTTTGTGGTTACACTCAGTGTACCGCCACTTGGTGGTTACACTCAGTGTACCACCACTTGATGGTTACACTCAGTGTACCACCACTTGTTGGTTACACTCAGTGTACCGCCACTTGTTGGTTACACTCAGTGTACCGCCACTTGGTGGTTACACTCAGTGTACCACCACTTGTGGTTACACTCAGTGTACCACCACTTGGTGGTTACACTCAGTGTACCGCCACTTGTGTTACACTCAGTGTACCGCCACTTGTTGTTACACTCAGTGTACCACCACTTGTGGTTACACTCAGTGTACCGCCACTTGTTGGTTACACTCAGTGTACCACCACTTGTGGTTACACTCAGTGTACCACCACTTGTGGTTACACTCAGTGTACCACCACTTGGTTACACTCAGTGTACCACCACTTGTTGGTTACACTCAGTGTACCACCACTTGTGGTTACACTCAGTGTACCGCCACTTGTGGTTACACTCAGTGTACCACCACTTGATGGTTACACTCAGTGTACCGCCACTTGTGGTTACACTCAGTGTACCACCACTTGGTTTACACTCAGTGTACCACCACTTGTGGTTACACTCAGTGTACCACCACTTGTTGGTTACACTCAGTGTACCACCACTTGTTGTTTACACTCAGTGTACCGCCACTTGTTGGTTACACTCAGTGTACCACCACTTGTGGTTACACTCAGTGTACCGCCACTTGGTGGTTACACTCAGTGTACCACCACTTGTGGTTACACTCAGTGTACCACCACTTGTTGGTTACACTCAGTGTACCGCCACTTGTTGGTTACACTCAGTGTACCGCCACTTGGTGGTTACACTCAGTGTACCACCACTTGTGGTTACACTCAGTGTACCACCACTTGGGTTACACTCAGTGTACCACCACTTGTTGGTTACACTCAGTGTACCACCACTTGATGGTTACACTCAGTGTACCGCCACTTGGTGGTTACACTCAGTGTACCACCACTTGATGGTTACACTCAGTGTACCGCCACTTGTGGTTACACTCAGTGTACCGCCACTTGTTGGTTACACTCAGTGTACCGCCACTTGTTGGTTACACTCAGTGTACTGCCACTTGTTGGTTACACTCAGTGTACCACTTGTTGGTTACACTCAGTGTACCACCACTTGTTGGTTACACTCAGTGTACCACCACTTGTTGGTTACACTCAGTGTACCACCACTTGTTGGTTACACTCAGTGTACTGCCACTTGTTGGTTACACTCAGTGTACTGCCACTTGTTGGTTACACTCAGTGTACCGCCACTTGTGGTTACACTCAGTGTACCACCACTTGTGGTTACACTCAGTGTACCGCCACTTGTTGGTTACACTCAGTGTACCACCACTTGTTGGTTACACTCAGTGTACCACCACTTGTGGTTACACTCAGTGTACCACCACTTGTGGTTACACTCAGTGTACCACCACTTTTTGGTTACACTCAGTGTACCACCACTTGTGGTTACACTCAGTGTACCACCACTTGTGGTTACACTCAGTGTACCACCACTTGTGGTTACACTCAGTGTACCGCCACTTGTTGGTTACACTCAGTGTACCGCCACTTGTGGTTACACTCAGTGTACCACCACTTGTTGGTTACACTCAGTGTACCGCCACTTGTTGGTTACACTCAGTGTACCGCCACTTGGTGGTTACACTCAGTGTACCGCCACTTGTGGTTACACTCAGTGTACCACCACTTGATGGTTACACTCAGTGTACCGCCACTTGTTGGTTACACTCAGTGTACCGCCACTTGGTGGTTACACTCAGTGTACCGCCACTTGGTGTTACACTCAGTGTACCACCACTTTGTGGTTACACTCAGTGTACCACCACTTGTTGGTTACACTCAGTGTACCGCCACTTGATGGTTACACTCAGTGTACCGCCACTTGTGGTTACACTCAGTGTACCACCACTTGTTGGTTACACTCAGTGTACCGCCACTTGGTGGTTACACTCAGTGTACCGCCACTTGGTGGTTACACTCAGTGTACCACCACTTGGTGGTTACACTCAGTGTACCGCCACTTGTTGGTTACACTCAGTGTACCGCCACTTGGTGGTTACACTCAGTGTACCGCCACTTGTTGGTTACACTCAGTGTACCGCCACTTGTTGGTTACACTCAGTGTACCGCCACTTGTTGGTTACACTCAGTGTACCGCCACTTGGTGGTTACACTCAGTGTACCGCCACTTGTTACACTCAGTGTACCGCCACTTGTTGGTTACACTCAGTGTACCACCACTTGTGGTTACACTCAGTGTACCGCCACTTGGTGGTTACACTCAGTGTACCACCACTTGTGGTTACACTCAGTGTACCACCACTTTGTGGTTACACTCAGTGTACCACCACTTGGTGGTTACACTCAGTGTACCACCACTTGATGGTTACATCAGTGTACGCCACTTGGTGGTTACACTCAGTGTACCACCACTTGTGGTTACACTCAGTGTACCGCCACTTGGTGGTTACACTCAGTGTACCGCCACTTGTTGGTTACACTCAGTGTACCGCCACTTGTGGTTACACTCAGTGTACCGCCACTTGTTGGTTACACTCAGTGTACCACTTGTTGGTTACACTCAGTGTACCACCACTTGTGGTTACACTCAGTGTACCACCACTTGTTGGTTACACTCAGTGTACCACACTTGTTGGTTACACTCAGTGTACCGCCACTTGTTGGTTACACTCAGTGTACCACCACTTGTTGGTTACACTCAGTGTACCGCCACTTGTTGGTTACACTCAGTGTACCACCACTTGTTGGTTACACTCAGTGTACCGCCACTTGTGGTTACACTCAGTGTACCACCACTTGTTGGTTACACTCAGTGTACCACCACTTGTTGGTTACACTCAGTGTACCACCACTTGTTGGTTACACTCAGTGTACCACCACTTGTTGGTTACACTCAGTGTACCACCACTTGTGGTTACACTCAGTGTACCACCACTTGATGGTTACACTCAGTGTACCACCACTTGTTGGTTACACTCAGTGTACCGCCACTTGTGGTTACACTCAGTGTACCGCCACTTTGTGGTTACACTCAGTGTACCACCACTTGTTGGTTACACTCAGTGTACCGCCACTGTTGGTTACACTCAGTGTACCGCCACTTGGTGGTTACACTCAGTGTACCGCCACTTGGTGGTTACACTCAGTGTACCACCACTTGTGGTTACACTCAGTGTACCGCCACTTGTTGGTTACACTCAGTGTACCGCCACTTGGTGGTTACACTCAGTGTACCGCCACTTGGTGGTTACACTCAGTGTACCACCACTTTGTGGTTACACTCAGTGTACCACCACTTGTTGGTTACACTCAGTGTACCGCCACTTGATGGTTACACTCAGTGTACCGCCACTTGTGGTTACACTCAGTGTACCACCACTTGTTGGTTACACTCAGTGTACCGCCACTTGGTGGTTACACTCAGTGTACCGCCACTTGGTGGTTACACTCAGTGTACCACCACTTGGTGGTTACACTCAGTGTACCGCCACTTGTTGGTTACACTCAGTGTACCGCCACTTGTGGTTACACTCAGTGTACCGCCACTTGTTGGTTACACTCAGTGTACCGCCACTTGTTGGTTACACTCAGTGTACCGCCACTTGTTGGTTACACTCAGTGTACCGCCACTTGTTGGTTACACTCAGTGTACCGCCACTTGTTACACTCAGTGTACCGCCACTTGTTGGTTACACTCAGTGTACCACCACTTTGTGGTTACACTCAGTGTACCGCCACTTGTGGTTACACTCAGTGTACCACCACTTGTGGTTACACTCAGTGTACCACCACTTGTGGTTACACTCAGTGTACCACCACTTGGTGGTTACACTCAGTGTACCACACTTGGTGGTTACACTCAGTGTACCACCACTTGATGGTTACACTCAGTGTACCGCCACTTGGTGGTTACACTCAGTGTACCACCACTTGTGGTTACACTCAGTGTACCGCCACTTGGTGGTTACACTCAGTGTACCACCACTTGATGGTTACACTCAGTGTACCACCACTTGTGGTTACACTCAGTGTACCACCACTTGGTGGTTACACTCAGTGTACCACCACTTGTGGTTACACTCAGTGTACCACCACTTGATGGTTACACTCAGTGTACCGCCACTTGGTGGTTACACTCAGTGTACCACCACTTGATGGTTACACTCAGTGTACCGCCACTTGGTGGTTACACTCAGTGTACCACCACTTGATGGTTACACTCAGTGTACCGCCACTTTGTGGTTACACTCAGTGTACCGCCACTTGTTGGTTACACTCAGTGTACCACCACTTGTTGTTACACTCAGTGTACCGCCACTTGTTGGTTACACTCAGTGTACCACCACTTGTGGTTACACTCAGTGTACCGCCACTTGGTGGTTACACTCAGTGTACCACCACTTGATGGTTACACTCAGTGTACCACCACTTGTTGGTTACACTCAGTGTACCGCCACTTGTGGTTACACTCAGTGTACCGCCACTTGGTGGTTACACTCAGTGTACCACCACTTTGTGGTTACACTCAGTGTACCACCACTTTGATGGTTACACTCAGTGTACCACACTTGTTGGTTACACTCAGTGTACCACACTTGATGGTTACACTCAGTGTACCGCCACTTGGTGGTTACACTCAGTGTACCACCACTTGATGGTTACACTCAGTGTACCACCACTTGTTGGTTACACTCAGTGTACCACCACTTGTTGGTTACACTCAGTGTACCGCCACTTGTTGGTTACACTCAGTGTACCGCCACTTGTGGTTACACTCAGTGTACCACCACTTGTGGTTACACTCAGTGTACCGCCACTTGTTGGTTACACTCAGTGTACCGCCACTTGTGGTTACACTCAGTGTACCGCCACTTGGTGGTTACACTCAGTGTACCACCACTTGTGGTTACACTCAGTGTACCGCCACTTGTTGGTTACACTCAGTGTACCGCCACTTGGTGGTTACACTCAGTGTACCGCCACTTGGTGGTTACACTCAGTGTACCACCACTTGTGGTTACACTCAGTGTACCACCACTTGTTGGTTACACTCAGTGTACCGCCACTTGATGGTTACACTCAGTGTACCGCCACTTGATGGTTACACTCAGTGTACCACCACTTGTTGGTTACACTCAGTGTACCGCCACTTGTTGGTTACACTCAGTGTACCACCACTTGTGGTTACACTCAGTGTACCGCCACTTGGTGGTTACACTCAGTGTACCGCCACTTGTGGTTACACTCAGTGTACCGCCACTTGTTGGTTACACTCAGTGTACCGCCACTTGTTGGTTACACTCAGTGTACCGCCACTTGTGGTTACACTCAGTGTACCGCCACTTGGTGGTTACACTCAGTGTACCACCACTTGGTGGTTACACTCAGTGTACCGCCACTTGTTGGTTACACTCAGTGTACCGCCACTTGTTGGTTACACTCAGTGTACCGCCACTTGGTGGTTACACTCAGTGTACCGCCACTTGTTACACTCAGTGTACCGCCACTTGTTGGTTACACTCAGTGTACCACCACTTGTGGTTACACTCAGTGTACCGCCACTTGGTGGTTACACTCAGTGTACCACCACTTGATGGTTACACTCAGTGTACCACCACTTGTGGTTACACTCAGTGTACCACCATTTGGTGGTTACACTCAGTGTACCACCACTTGGTGGTTACACTCAGTGTACCACCACTTGATGGTTACACTCAGTGTACCGCCACTTGGTGGTTACACTCAGTGTACCACCACTTGATGGTTACACTCAGTGTACCGCCACTTGGTGGTTACACTCAGTGTACCACCACTTGATGGTTACACTCAGTGTACCGCCACTTTGTGGTTACACTCAGTGTACCGCCACTTGTTGGTTACACTCAGTGTACCACCACTTGTTGTTACACTCAGTGTACCGCCACTTGTTGGTTACACTCAGTGTACCACCACTTGTGGTTACACTCAGTGTACTGCCACTTGGTGGTTACACTCAGTGTACCACCACTTGATGGTTACACTCAGTGTACCACCACTTGTTGGTTACACTCAGTGTACCGCCACTTGTTGGTTACACTCAGTGTACGCCACTTGGTGGTTACACTCAGTGTACCACCACTTGTGGTTACACTCAGTGTACCACCACTTTGATGGTTACACTCAGTGTACCACCACTTGTTGGTTACACTCAGTGTACCACCACTTGATGGTTACACTCAGTGTACTGCCACTTGGTGGTTACACTCAGTGTACCACCACTTGATGGTTACACTCAGTGTACCGCCACTTGGTGGTTACACTCAGTGTACCGCCACTTGTGGTTACACTCAGTGTACCGCCACTTGTTGGTTACACTCAGTGTACCGCCACTTGTTGGTTACACTCAGTGTACCACTTGTTGGTTACACTCAGTGTACCACCACTTGTTGGTTACACTCAGTGTACCACCATTTGTTGGTTACACTCAGTGTACCACCACTTGTTGGTTACACTCAGTGTACTGCCACTTGTTGGTTACACTCAGTGTACCGCCACTTGTTGGTTACACTCAGTGTACCGCCACTTGTTGGTTACACTCAGTGTACCACCACTTGTTGGTTACACTCAGTGTACCGCCACTTGTTGGTTACACTCAGTGTACCACCACTTGTTGGTTACACTCAGTGTACCACCACTTCTTGGTTACACTCAGTGTACCACCACTTGTTGGTTACACTCAGTGTACCACCATTTTGTGGTTACACTCAGTGTACCACCACTTGTGGTTACACTCAGTGTACCACCACTTTGTGGTTACACTCAGTGTACCGCCACTTGTGGTTACACTCAGTGTACCGCCACTTGTTGGTTACACTCAGTGTACCACCACTTGTTGGTTACACTCAGTGTACCGCCACTTGTTGGTTACACTCAGTGTACCGCCACTTGTGGTTACACTCAGTGTACCGCCACTTGTGGTTACACTCAGTGTACCACCACTTGTGGTTACACTCAGTGTACCACCACTTGTGGTTACACTCAGTGTACCGCACTTGTTGGTTACACTCAGTGTACCACCACTTTGTGGTTACACTCAGTGTACCGCCACTTGTTGGTTACACTCAGTGTACCGCCACTTGTGGTTACACTCAGTGTACCGCCACTTGTTGGTTACACTCAGTGTACCACCACTTGATGGTTACACTCAGTGTACCACCACTTGTTGGTTACACTCAGTGTACCGCCACTTTGTGGTTACACTCAGTGTACCACCACTTGTGGGTTACACTCAGTGTACCGCCACTTGTTGGTTACACTCAGTGTACCGCCACTTGGTGGTTACACTCAGTGTACCGCCACTTGGTGGTTACACTCAGTGTACCACCACTTGATGGTTACACTCAGTGTACCGCCACTTGTTGGTTACACTCAGTGTACCGCCACTTGTGGTTACACTCAGTGTACCGCCACTTGTGGTTACACTCAGTGTACCACCACTTGTGGTTACACTCAGTGTACCACCACTTGTTGGTTACACTCAGTGTACCGCCACTTGATGGTTACACTCAGTGTACCGCCACTTGTGGTTACACTCAGTGTACCGCCACTTGTTGGTTACACTCAGTGTACCGCCACTTGTTGGTTACACTCAGTGTACCACCACTTGTTGGTTACACTCAGTGTACCGCCACTTGGTGGTTACACTCAGTGTACCGCCACTTGGTGGTTACACTCAGTGTACCACCACTTGGTGGTTACACTCAGTGTACCGCCACTTGTTGGTTACACTCAGTGTACCGCCACTTGGTGGTTACACTCAGTGTACCGCCACTTGGTGGTTACACTCAGTGTACCACCACTTGGTGGTTACACTCAGTGTACCGCCACTTGTTGGTTACACTCAGTGTACCGCCACTTGTTGGTTACACTCAGTGTACCGCCACTTGTTGGTTACACTCAGTGTACCGCCACTTGGTGGTTACACTCAGTGTACCGCCACTTGTTTACACTCAGTGTACCGCCACTTGTTGGTTACACTCAGTGTACCACCACTTGTGGTTACACTCAGTGTACGCCACTTGTGGTTACACTCAGTGTACCACCACTTGTTGGTTACACTCAGTGTACCACCACTTTGTGGTTACACTCAGTGTACCACCACTTGGTGGTTACACTCAGTGTACCACCACTTGGTGGTTACACTCAGTGTACCACCACTTGATGGTTACACTCAGTGTACCGCCACTTGGTGGTTACACTCAGTGTACCACCACTTGATGGTTACACTCAGTGTACCGCCACTTGGTGGTTACACTCAGTGTACCACCACTTGTGGTTACACTCAGTGTACCGCCACTTTGTGGTTACACTCAGTGTACCGCCACTTGTGGTTACACTCAGTGTACCACCACTTGTTGTTACACTCAGTGTACCGCCACTTGTTGGTTACACTCAGTGTACCACCACTTTGTGGTTACACTCAGTGTACCGCCACTTGGTGGTTACACTCAGTGTACCACCACTTGATGGTTACACTCAGTGTACCACCACTTGTTGGTTACACTCAGTGTACCGCCACTTGTGGTTACACTCAGTGTACCGCCACTTGGTGGTTACACTCAGTGTACCACCACTTGTGGTTACACTCAGTGTACCACCACTTGATGGTTACACTCAGTGTACCACCACTTGTTGGTTACACTCAGTGTACCACCACTTGATGGTTACACTCAGTGTACCGCCACTTGTGGTTACACTCAGTGTACCACCACTTGTTGGTTACACTCAGTGTACCGCCACTTGGTGGTTACACTCAGTGTACCGCCACTTGTTGTTACACTCAGTGTACCACCACTTGTTGGTTACACTCAGTGTACTGCCACTTGTGGTTACACTCAGTGTACCACTTGTTGGTTACACTCAGTGTACCACCACTTGTTGTTACACTCAGTGTACCGCCACTTGTTGGTTACACTCAGTGTACCACCACTTTGTGTTACACTCAGTGTACCGCACTTGTGGTTACACTCAGTGTACCACCACTTGATGGTTACACTCAGTGTACCACCACTTGTTGGTTACACTCAGTGTACTGCCACTTGTTGGTTACACTCAGTGTACCGCCACTTGGTGGTTACCTCAGTGTACCACCACTTTGTGGTTACACTCAGTGTACCACCACTTGTTGGTTACACTCAGTGTACCGCCACTTGTTGGTTACACTCAGTGTACCACCACTTGATGGTTACACTCAGTGTACTGCCACTTGGTGGTTACACTCAGTGTACCACACTTGATGGTTACACTCAGTGTACCGGCCACTTGGTGGTTACACTCAGTGTACCGCCACTTGTTGGTTACACTCAGTGTACCGCCACTTGTGGTTACACTCAGTGTACTGCCACTTGTTGGTTACACTCAGTGTACCCCTTGTTGGTTACACTCAGTGTTCCACNAATGAGCGAGCTACTGAGAAGCAATACGACTCTGTCTTTAGCGAGCCATTACGCACTAAAGATCGATAACCCAAATGAATTTTTCATGGATATGTACCAACATCAAATCATATATCAGACGTCACCCTATCCCCACTGGATTTTGAAGAAGCCATAAACAGTATGCCTATGCACTCCGCACCAGGCCCGGATTCTTGGAACTCCATATTCATCAAGAACTGTAAAAAACCACTATCGCAGGCCTTCACATTCTGTGGAGACAAAGCCTAGATACTGGCGTTATTCCTGATATACTAAAAACAGCAGAGATAGCACCACTTCATAAAGGAGGAAATAAGGCAGAGCAAAAAATTACAGACCGATAGCACTAACATCGCACATCATAAAATTTTTGAGAGAGTGCTAAGAAGTAAGATCACAAAATACATGGAATCACAGCATCTCCATAACCCCGACAACATGGTTTCAGAACAGGGCGCTCTTGCCTGTCGCAGTTGCTGGACCACTATGATATGGCATTAGATGCTATGGAAGACAAACAAAACGCTGATGTAATTTACACAGATTTTGCAAAAGCTTTTGATAAATGTGACCATGGGTTATTGCCCATAAAATGCGCTCAAAAGGAATTACCGGAAAAGTAGGCAGATGGATCTACAATTTCCTGACCAACAGAACCCAATGTGTAATAGTCAACAAAATAAAATCCACCCGTCAACCGTTAAGAGCTCAGTCCCCCAGGGTACTGTGCTTGCTCCAGTACTTTTCTCATCCTTATATCGGACATAGACAAGAACACAACCTATAGCACTGTATCATCCTTTGCAGATGACACTAGGATCTTCATGAGAGTAGGCAACATAGAGGACACGGCGAACCTCCAGTCAGATGTAGATCAGGTCTTTCTATGGGCTACAGAAAATAATATGGTGTTTAACGAAGACAAGTTCCAGCTCATGCGCTATGGAAAGAATGAAAATATAAAAACTGAAACCACGTACAAAACTCAGGCAAATCATAACATAGAACGAAAAGGCAATGTAAAGGATCTGGGTGTACTCATGTCGGAAGACCTTACCTTTAAAGAACACAATAAAGTAGCCGTCACAACTGCAAGAAAAATGACAGGTTGGATAACAAGAACTTTTCACACTAGAGATGCTATACCGATGATGACACTTTTCAAAACGCTTGTGCTCTCTAGAGTGGAGTACTGCTGCACAATGACAGCCCCTTTCACTGCGGGTGAAATTGCTGACCTGGAGAGCGTGCAGAGATCCTTTACTGCTAGAATCCACTCGGTAAAATATCTAAACTATGGGACCGACTAAAGAGCCTAAATCTGTATTCCCTTGAGCGCAGGCGGGAGAGATACATAATAATTTACACGTGGAAAATATTAGAGGGGCTGGTCCCAAACCTGCACACAGAAATAACATCACATGAGACTAGAAGACATGGCAGGATGTGCAGAATACCCCCGTTGAAAAGCAGAGGTGCAACTGGTACTCTGAGAGAGAACTCTATCAACATCAGAGGCCCGAGACTGTTCAACACGCTTCCACTACACCTAAGGGACATAACTGGCAAACCCCTCACAGTGTTCAAGAGAGAACTGGATAAGCACCTCCAAAGGATACCTGATCAACCAGGCTGTGACTCATACGTCAGGCTGCGAGCAGCCGCGTCCAACAGCCTGGTTGATCAGTCCAGCAACCAGGAGGCCTGGTCGATGACCGGGCCGCGGGGACGATAACCCCGGAAGCACCTCAAGGTATCCTCAAGGTAGGTAAGGGTACCATCATTTGGTGGTTACACTCAGTGTACCACCACTTGGTGGTTACACTCAGTGTACCACCACTTGATGGTTACACTCAGTGTACCGCCACTTGGTGGTTACACTCAGTGTACCGCCACTTGGTGGTTACACTCAGTGTACCGCCACTTGGTGGTTACACTCAGTGTACCACCACTTGATGGTTACACTCAGTGTACCGCCACTTTGTGGTTACACTCAGTGTACCGCCACTTGTTGGTTACACTCAGTGTACCACCACTTGTTGTTACACTCAGTGTACCGCCACTTGTTGGTTACACTCAGTGTACCACCACTTGTGGTTACACTCAGTGTACTGCAACTTGGTGGTTACACTCAGTGTACCACCATTTGATGGTTACACTCAGTGTACCACCATTGTTGGTTACACTCAGTGTACCGCCACTTGTTGGTTACACTCAGTGTACCGTCACTTGGTGGTTACACTCAGTGTACCACCACTTTGTGGTTACACTCAGTGTACCACCACTTGATGGTTACACTCAGTGTACCACCACTTGATGGTTACACTCAGTGTACTGCCACTTGGTGGTTACACTCAGTGTACCACCACTTGATGGTTACACTCAGTGTACCACCACTTGATGGTTACACTCAGTGTACCGCCACTTGTTGGTTACACTCAGTGTACCGCCACTTTGTGGTTACACTCAGTGTACCACCACTTGATGGTTACACTCAGTGTACTGCCACTTGTTGGTTACACTCAGTGTACCGCCACTTGGTGGTTACACTCAGTGTACCGCCACTTGGTGGTTACACTCAGTGTACCACCACTTGATGGTTACACTCAGTGTACTGCCACTTGTTGGTTACACTCAGTGTACCGCCACTTGGTGGTTACACTCAGTGTACCGCCACTTGGTGGTTACACTCAGTGTACCACCACTTTGTGGTTACACTCAGTGTACCACCACTTGTGGTTACACTCAGTGTACCGCCACTTGATGGTTACACTCAGTGTACCGCCACTTGATGTTACACTCAGTGTACCGCCACTTGTTGGTTACACTCAGTGTACCACCACTTGTTGGTTACACTCAGTGTACCGCCACTTGGTGGTTACACTCAGTGTACCGCCACTTGGTGGTTACACTCAGTGTACCACCACTTGGTGGTTACACTCAGTGTACCGCCACTTGTTGGTTACACTCAGTGTACCGCCACTTGGTGGTTACACTCAGTGTACCGCCACTTGGTGGTTACACTCAGTGTACCACCACTTTGTGGTTACACTCAGTGTACCACCACTTGTTGGTTACACTCAGTGTACCGCCACTTGTTGGTTACACTCAGTGTACCGCCACTTGATGTTACACTCAGTGTACCGCCACTTGTTGGTTACACTCAGTGTACCACCACTTGTTGGTTACACTCAGTGTACCGCCACTTGGTGGTTACACTCAGTGTACCGCCACTTGGTGGTTACACTCAGTGTACCACCACTTGGTGGTTACACTCAGTGTACCGCCACTTGTTGGTTACACTCAGTGTACCGCCACTTGGTGGTTACACTCAGTGTACCGCCACTTGGTGGTTACACTCAGTGTACCACCACTTGGTGGTTACACTCAGTGTACCGCCACTTGTTGGTTACACTCAGTGTACCGCCACTTGTTGGTTACACTCAGTGTACCGCCACTTGTTGGTTACACTCAGTGTACTGCCACTTGGTGGTTACACTCAGTGTACCGCCACTTGTTACACTCAGTGTACTGCCACTTGTTGGTTACACTCAGTGTACCACAGTGTACCACCACTTTGTGGTTACACTCAGTGTACCACCACTTGATGGTTACACTCAGTGTACCACCACTTGATGGTTACACTCAGTGTACCGCCACTTGTTGGTTACACTCAGTGTACCGCCACTTTGTGGTTACACTCAGTGTACCACCACTTGATGGTTACACTCAGTGTACTGCCACTTGTTGGTTACACTCAGTGTACCGCCACTTGGTGGTTACACTCAGTGTACCGCCACTTGGTGGTTACACTCAGTGTACCACCACTTGATGGTTACACTCAGTGTACTGCCACTTGTTGGTTACACTCAGTGTACCGCCACTTGGTGGTTACACTCAGTGTACCGCCACTTGGTGTTTACACTCAGTGTACCACCACTTTGTGGTTACACTCAGTGTACCACCACTTGTTGGTTACACTCAGTGTACCGCCACTTGATGGTTACACTCAGTGTACCGCCACTTGATGGTTACACTCAGTGTACCGCCACTTGATGTTACACTCAGTGTACCGCCACTTGTTGGTTACACTCAGTGTACCACCACTTGTTGGTTACACTCAGTGTACCGCCACTTGGTGGTTACACTCAGTGTACCGCCACTTGGTGGTTACACTCAGTGTACCACCACTTGGTGGTTACACTCAGTGTACCGCCACTTGTTGGTTACACTCAGTGTACCGCCACTTGGTGGTTACACTCAGTGTACCGCCACTTGTTGGTTACACTCAGTGTACCGCCACTTGTTGGTTACACTCAGTGTACCGCCACTTGTTGGTTACACTCAGTGTACTGCCACTTGGTGGTTACACTCAGTGTACCGCCACTTGTTACACTCAGTGTACTGCCACTTGTTGGTTACACTCAGTGTACCACCACTTTGTGGTTACACTCAGTGTACTGCCACTTGGTGGTTACACTCAGTGTACCACCACTTGATGGTTACACTCAGTGTACCACCACTTTGTGGTTACACTCAGTGTACCATCATTTGGTGGTTACACTCAGTGTACCACCACTTGGTGGTTACACTCAGTGTACCACCACTTGATGGTTACACTCAGTGTACCGCCACTTGGTGGTTACACTCAGTGTACCGCCACTTGGTGGTTACACTCAGTGTACCGCCACTTGGTGGTTACACTCAGTGTACCACCACTTGATGGTTACACTCAGTGTACCGCCACTTTGTGGTTACACTCAGTGTACCGCCACTTGTTGGTTACACTCAGTGTACCACCACTTGTTGTTACACTCAGTGTACCGCCACTTGTTGGTTACACTCAGTGTACCACCACTTTGTGGTTACACTCAGTGTACTGCCACTTGGTGGTTACACTCAGTGTACCACCACTTGATGGTTACACTCAGTGTACCACCTTGTTGGTTACACTCAGTGTACCGCCACTTGTTGGTTACACTCAGTGTACCGCCACTTGGTGGTTACACTCAGTGTACCACCACTTTGTGGTTACACTCAGTGTACCACCACTTGATGGTTACACTCAGTGTACCACCACTTGATGGTTACACTCAGTGTACCGCCACTTGGTGGTTACACTCAGTGTACCACCACTTGATGGTTACACTCAGTGTACCACCACTTGATGGTTACACTCAGTGTACCGCCACTTGTTGGTTACACTCAGTGTACCGCCACTTGTGGTTACACTCAGTGTACCACCACTTGATGGTTACACTCAGTGTACTGCCACTTGTTGGTTACACTCAGTGTACCGCCACTTGGTGGTTACACTCAGTGTACCGCCACTTGGTGGTTACACTCAGTGTACCACCACTTGTGGTTACACTCAGTGTACCACCACTTGTTGGTTACACTCAGTGTACCGCCACTTGATGGTTACACTCAGTGTACCGCCACTTGATGGTTACACTCAGTGTACCGCCACTTGTTGGTTACACTCAGTGTACCACCACTTGTTGGTTACACTCAGTGTACCGCCACTTGGTGGTTACACTCAGTGTACCGCCACTTGGTGGTTACACTCAGTGTACCACCACTTGGTGGTTACACTCAGTGTACCGCCACTTGTTGGTTACACTCAGTGTACCGCCACTTGGTGGTTACACTCAGTGTACCGCCACTTGGTGGTTACACTCAGTGTACCACCACTTGGTGGTTACACTCAGTGTACCGCCACTTGTTGGTTACACTCAGTGTACCGCCACTTGTTGGTTACACTCAGTGTACCGCCACTTGTTGGTTACACTCAGTGTACTGCCACTTGGTGGTTACACTCAGTGTACCGCCACTTGTTACACTCAGTGTACCGCCACTTGTTGGTTACACTCAGTGTACCACCACTTTGGTTACACTCAGTGTACTGCCACTTGGTGGTTACACTCAGTGTACCACCACTTGATGGTTACACTCAGTGTACCACCACTTTGTGGTTACACTCAGTGTACCATCATTTGGTGGTTACACTCAGTGTACCACCACTTGGTGGTTACACTCAGTGTACCACCACTTGATGGTTACACTCAGTGTACCGCCACTTGGTGGTTACACTCAGTGTACCACCACTTGATGGTTACACTCAGTGTACCGCCACTTGGTGGTTACACTCAGTGTACCACCACTTGATGGTTACACTCAGTGTACCGCCACTTTGTGGTTACACTCAGTGTACCGCCACTTGTTGGTTACACTCAGTGTACCACCACTTGTTGTTACACTCAGTGTACCGCCACTTGTTGGTTACACTCAGTGTACCACCACTTTGTGGTTACACTCAGTGTACTGCAACTTGTGGTTACACTCAGTGTACCACCATTTGATGGTTACACTCAGTGTACCACCACTTGTTCGTTACACTCAGTGTACCGCCACTTGTTGGTTACACTCAGTGTACCGTCACTTGGTGGTTACACTCAGTGTACCACCACTTTGTGGTTACACTCAGTGTACCACCACTTGATGGTTACACTCAGTGTACCACCACTTGTTGGTTACACTCAGTGTACCACCACTTGATGGTTACACTCAGTGTACTGCCACTTGGTGGTTACACTCAGTGTACCACCACTTGATGGTTACACTCAGTGTACTGCCACTTGGTGGTTACACTCAGTGTACCGCCACTTGTTGGTTACACTCAGTGTACCGCCACTTGTTGGTTACACTCAGTGTACTGCCACTTGTTGGTTACACTCAGTGTACCACCACTTGTTGGTTACACTCAGTGTACCACCACTTGTTGGTTACACTCAGTGTACCACCACTTGTTGGTTACACTCAGTGTACCGCCACTTGTTGGTTACACTCAGTGTACTGCCACTTGTTGGTTACACTCAGTGTACCGCCACTTGTTGGTTACACTCAGTGTACCACCACTTGTTGGTTACACTCAGTGTACCGCCACTTGTTGGTTACACTCAGTGTACCACCACTTGTTGGTTACACTCAGTGTACCACCACTTGTTGGTTACACTCAGTGTACCACCACTTGTTGGTTACACTCAGTGTACCACCACTTTTGGTTACACTCAGTGTACCACCACTTTGTGGTTACACTCAGTGTACCACCACTTGATGGTTACACTCAGTGTACCACCACTTGATGGTTACACTCAGTGTACCGCCACTTGTTGGTTACACTCAGTGTACCGCCACTTTGTGGTTACACTCAGTGTACCACCACTTGATGGTTACACTCAGTGTACCGCCACTTGTTGGTTACACTCAGTGTACCGCCACTTGGTGGTTACACTCAGTGTACCGCCACTTGGTGGTTACACTCAGTGTACCACCACTTGATGGTTACACTCAGTGTACTGCCACTTGTTGGTTACACTCAGTGTACCGCCACTTGGTGGTTACACTCAGTGTACCGCCACTTGATGTTACACTCAGTGTACCGCCACTTGTTGGTTACACTCAGTGTACCCCACTTGTTGGTTACACTCAGTGTACCGCCACTTGGTGGTTACACTCAGTGTACCGCCACTTGGTGGTTACACTCAGTGTACCACCACTTGTGGTTACACTCAGTGTACCGCCACTTGTTGGTTACACTCAGTGTACCGCCACTTGTGGTTACACTCAGTGTACCGCCACTTGTTGGTTAAACTCAGTGTACCGCCACTTGTTGGTTACACTCAGTGTACCGCCACTTGTTGGTTACACTCAGTGTACTGCCACTTGGTGGTTACACTCAGTGTACCGCCACTTGTTACACTCAGTGTACCGCCACTTGTTGGTTACACTCAGTGTACCACCACTTGTGGTTACACTCAGTGTACTGCCACTTGGTGGTTACACTCAGTGTACCACCACTTGATGGTTACACTCAGTGTACCACCACTTGTGGTTACACTCAGTGTACCACCATTTGGTGGTTACACTCAGTGTACCACCACTTGGTGGTTACACTCAGTGTACCACCACTTGATGGTTACACTCAGTGTACCGCCACTTGTGGTTACACTCAGTGTACCGCCACTTGGTGGTTACACTCAGTGTACCGCCACTTGGTGGTTACACTCAGTGTACCACCACTTGTTGGTTACACTCAGTGTACCGCCACTTTGTGGTTACACTCAGTGTACCGCCACTTGTTGGTTACACTCAGTGTACCACCACTTGTTGTTACACTCAGTGTACCGCCACTTGTTGGTTACACTCAGTGTACCACCACTTGTGGTTACACTCAGTGTACTGCCACTTGGTGGTTACACTCAGTGTACCACCACTTGATGGTTACACTCAGTGTACCACCACTTGTTGGTTACACTCAGTGTACCGCCACTTGTTGGTTACACTCAGTGTACCGCCACTTGGTGGTTACACTCAGTGTACCACCACTTGTGGTTACACTCAGTGTACCACCACTTGATGGTTACACTCAGTGTACCACCACTTGATGGTTACACTCAGTGTACCGCCACTTGGTGGTTACACTCAGTGTACCACCACTTGATGGTTACACTCAGTGTACCACCACTTGATGGTTACACTCAGTGTACCGCCACTTGTTGGTTACACTCAGTGTACCGCCACTTGTGGTTACACTCAGTGTACCACCACTTGATGGTTACACTCAGTGTACTGCCACTTGTGGTTACACTCAGTGTACCGCCACTTGTGGTTACACTCAGTGTACCGCCACTTGGTGTTACACTCAGTGTACCACCACTTTGTGGTTACACTCAGTGTACCACCACTTGTTGGTTACACTCAGTGTACCGCCACTTGTTGGTTACACTCAGTGTACCGCCACTTGTGGTTACACTCAGTGTACCGCCACTTGTTGGTTACACTCAGTGTACCACCACTTGTTGGTTACACTCAGTGTACCGCCACTTGGTGGTTACACTCAGTGTACCGCCACTTGTGGTTACACTCAGTGTACCACCACTTGGTGGTTACACTCAGTGTACCGCCACTTGTTGGTTACACTCAGTGTACCGCCACTTGGTGGTTACACTCAGTGTACCGCCACTTGGTGGTTACACTCAGTGTACCACCACTTGATGGTTACACTCAGTGTACCGCCACTTGTTGGTTACACTCAGTGTACCACCACTTGTTGGTTACACTCAGTGTACCGCCACTTGTTGGTTACACTCAGTGTACTGCCACTTGTGGTTACACTCAGTGTACCGCCACTTGTTACACTCAGTGTACCGCCACTTGTTGGTTACACTCAGTGTACCACCACTTGTGGTTACACTCAGTGTACTGCCACTTGGTGGTTACACTCAGTGTACCACCACTTGATGGTTACACTCAGTGTACCACCACTTTTGTGTTACACTCAGTGTACCACCATTTGGTGGTTACACTCAGTGTACCACCACTTGGTGGTTACACTCAGTGTACCACCACTTGATGGTTACACTCAGTGTACCGCCACTTGGTGGTTACACTCAGTGTACCACCACTTGATGGTTACACTCAGTGTACCGCCACTTGGTGGTTACACTCAGTGTACCACCACTTGTTGGTTACACTCAGTGTACCGCCACTTTGTGGTTACACTCAGTGTACCGCCACTTGTTGGTTACACTCAGTGTACCACCACTTGTTGTTACACTCAGTGTACCGCCACTTGTTGGTTACACTCAGTGTACCACCACTTGTGGTTACACTCAGTGTACCGCCACTTGTGGTTACACTCAGTGTACCACCACTTGATGGTTACACTCAGTGTACCACCACTTGTTGGTTACACTCAGTGTACCGCCACTTGTTGGTTACACTCAGTGTACCGTCACTTGGTGGTTACACTCAGTGTACCCCACTTTGTGGTTACACTCAGTGTACCACCACTTGATGGTTACACTCAGTGTACCACCACTTGTGGTTACACTCAGTGTACCGCCACTTGATGGTTACAGTGTACTGCCACTTGGTGGTTACACTCAGTGTACCACACTTGATGGTTACACTCAGTGTACCGCCACTTGGTGGTTACACTCAGTGTACCGCCACTTGTTGGTTACACTCAGTGTACCGCCACTTGTTGGTTACACTCAGTGTACCGCCACTTGTTGGTTACACTCAGTGTACCACCACTTGTTGTTACACTCAGTGTACCACCACTTGTTGGTTACACTCAGTGTACCACCACTTGTGGTTACACTCAGTGTACCACCACTTGTGGTTACACTCAGTGTACCACCACTTTGTGGTTACACTCAGTGTACCACCACTTGGTGGTTACACTCAGTGTACCACCACTTGTTGGTTACACTCAGTGTACCACCACTTGTTGGTTACACTCAGTGTACCGCCACTTGGTGGTTACACTCAGTGTACCACCACTTGTGTGGTTACACTCAGTGTACCGCCACTTGTTGGTTACACTCAGTGTACCACCACTTGTGGTTACACTCAGTGTACCGCCACTTGTGGTTACACTCAGTGTACCGCCACTTGTTGGTTACACTCAGTGTACCACCACTTGTGGTTACACTCAGTGTACCGCCACTTTTGGTTACACTCAGTGTACCACCACTTTGTGGTTACACTCAGTGTACCACCACTTTGTGGTTACACTCAGTGTACCACCACTTGTTGGTTACACTCAGTGTACCACCACTTGTTGGTTACACAGTGTACCGCCACTTGGTGGTTACACTCAGTGTACCACCACTTGATGGTTACACTCAGTGTACCACCACTTGGTGGTTACACTCAGTGTACCGCCACTTGTTGGTTACACTCAGTGTACCGCCACTTGTTGGTTACACTCAGTGTACCGCCACTTGTTGTTACACTCAGTGTACCACCACTTGTTGGTTACACTCAGTGTACCACCACTTGTTGGTTACACTCAGTGTACCACCACTTTTGGTTACACTCAGTGTACCGCCACTTGTGGTTACACTCAGTGTACCGCCACTTTTGGTTACACTCAGTGTACCGCCACTTGTTGGTTACACTCAGTGTACCACACTTGTTGGTTACACTCAGTGTACCGCCACTTGTTGGTTACACTCAGTGTACCACCACTTGTGGTTACACTCAGTGTACCACCACTTGTTGGTTACACTCAGTGTACCCCACTTGTTGGTTACACTCAGTGTACCACCACTTGTTGGTTACACTCAGTGTACCACCACTTGGTGGTTACACTCAGTGTACCACCACTTGATGGTTACACTCAGTGTACCACCACTTGATGGTTACACTCAGTGTACCGCCACTTGTGGTTACACTCAGTGTACCGCCACTTTGTGGTTACACTCAGTGTACCACCACTTGTTGGTTACACTCAGTGTACCGCCACTTGTTGGTTACACTCAGTGTACCGCCACTTGGTGGTTACACTCAGTGTACCGCCACTTGTGGTTACACTCAGTGTACCACCACTTGATGGTTACACTCAGTGTACTGCCACTTGTTGGTTACACTCAGTGTACCGCACTTGTGGTTACACTCAGTGTACCGCCACTTGGTGTTTACACTCAGTGTACCACCACTTGTGGTTACACTCAGTGTACCCCACTTGTTGGTTACACTCAGTGTACCGCCACTTGTGGTTACACTCAGTGTACCGCCACTTGATGGTTACACTCAGTGTACCGCCACTTGAGGTTACACTCAGTGTACCGCCACTTGTTGGTTACACTCAGTGTACCACCACTTTTGGTTACACTCAGTGTACCGCCACTTGGTGGTTACACTCAGTGTACCGCCACTTGGTGGTTACACTCAGTGTACACCACTTGTGGTTACACTCAGTGTACCGCCACTTGTTGGTTACACTCAGTGTACCGCCACTTGGTGGTTACACTCAGTGTACCGCCACTTGTTGGTTACACTCAGTGTACCGCCACTTGTTGGTTACACTCAGTGTACCGCCACTTGTTGGTTACACTCAGTGTACCGCCACTTGGTGGTTACACTCAGTGTACCGCCACTTGTTGGTTACACTCAGTGTACTGCCACTTGTTGGTTACACTCAGTGTACCACCACTTGGGTCACTCAGTGTACCGCCACTTGGTGGTTACACTCAGTGTACCACCACTTGATGGTTACACTCAGTGTACCACCACTTTGTGGTTACACTCAGTGTACCACCACTTGTGGTTACACTCAGTGTACCACCACTTGTTGTTACACTCAGTGTACCACCACTTGTTGTTACACTCAGTGTACTGTACCGCCACTTGTGGTTACACTCAGTGTACCACCACTTGTTGGTTACACTCAGTGTACCGCCACTTGGTGTTTACACTCAGTGTACCACCACTTGTTGGTTACACTCAGTGTACCACCACTTGATGGTTACACTCAGTGTACCGCCACTTGTGGTTACACTCAGTGTACCGCCACTTGTTGGTTACACTCAGTGTACCACCACTTGTTGTTACACTCAGTGTACCGCCACTTGTTGGTTACACTCAGTGTACCACCACTTTGTGGTTACACTCAGTGTACCACCACTTGTGGTTACACTCAGTGTACCACCACTTGTTGGTTACACTCAGTGTACCCCACTTGTTGGTTACACTCAGTGTACCGCCACTTGGTGGTTACACTCAGTGTACCACCACTTGATGGTTACACTCAGTGTACTGCCACTTGTGGTTACACTCAGTGTACGCCACTTGTTGGTTACACTCAGTGTACCGCCACTTGTTGGTTACACTCAGTGTACTGCCACTTGTTGGTTACACTCAGTGTACCACCACTTGTTGGTTACACTCAGTGTACCACCATTTGTTGGTTACACTCAGTGTACCACCACTTGTTGGTTACACTCAGTGTACCGCCACTTGTTGGTTACACTCAGTGTACTGCCACTTGTTGGTTACACTCAGTGTACCGCCACTTGTTGGTTACACTCAGTGTACCACCACTTGTGGGTACACTCAGTGTACCACCACTTGTTGGTTACACTCAGTGTACCACCACTTGTTGGTTACACTCAGTGTACCCCACTTGTTGGTTACACTCAGTGTACCACCACTTGTTGTTACACTCAGTGTACCACCACTTTTTGGTTACACTCAGTGTACCACCACTTTGTGGTTACACTCAGTGTACCACCACTTGATGGTTACACTCAGTGTACCACCACTTGTGGTTACACTCAGTGTACCGCCACTTTTGGTTACACTCAGTGTACCGCCACTTGGTGGTTACACTCAGTGTACCACCACTTGATGGTTACACTCAGTGTACTGCCACTTGTTGTTACACTCAGTGTACCGCCACTTGTTGGTTACACTCAGTGTACCGCCACTTGGTGGTTACACTCAGTGTACCACCACTTGATGGTTACACTCAGTGTACGCCACTTGTTGGTTACACTCAGTGTACCGCCACTTGGTGGTTACACTCAGTGTACCGCCACTTGTTGTTTACACTCAGTGTACCACCACTTGTGGTTACACTCAGTGTACCACCACTTGTTGGTTACACTCAGTGTACCACCACTTGTTGGTTACACTCAGTGTACCGCCACTTGATGGTTTACACTCAGTGTACCGCCACTTGATGGTTACACTCAGTGTACCGCCACTTGTTGGTTACACTCAGTGTACCACCACTTGTTGGTTACACTCAGTGTACCGCCACTTGTGGTTACACTCAGTGTACCGCCACTTGGTGGTTACACTCAGTGTACCACCACTTGTGGTTACACTCAGTGTACCGCCACTTGTTGGTTACACTCAGTGTACCGCCACTTGGTGGTTACACTCAGTGTACCGCCACTTGTTGGTTACACTCAGTGTACCGCCACTTGTTGGTTACACTCAGTGTACCGCCACTTGTGGTTACACTCAGTGTACACTTGTTGGTTACACTCAGTGTACTGCCACTTGTTGTTACACTCAGTGTACCGCCACTTGTTACACTCAGTGTACCGCCACTTGTTGGTTACACTCAGTGTACCACCACTTGTGGTTACACTCAGTGTACCGCCACTTGGTGGTTACACTCAGTGTACCACCACTTGTGGTTACACTCAGTGTACCACCACTTTGTGGTTACACTCAGTGTACCACTTTGGTGGTTACACTCAGTGTACCACCACTTGGTGGTTACACTCAGTGTACCACCACTTGATGGTTACACTCAGTGTACCGCCACTTGGTGGTTACACTCAGTGTACCACCACTTGATGGTTACACTCAGTGTACCGCCACTTGGTGGTTACACTCAGTGTACACCACTTGTTGGTTACACTCAGTGTACCGCCACTTGTGGTTACACTCAGTGTACCACCACTTGTTGGTTACACTCAGTGTACCGCCACTTGTTGTTACACTCAGTGTACCGCCACTTGGGTACACTCAGTGTACCACCACTTGTGGTTACACTCAGTGTACCGCCACTTGTGGTTACACTCAGTGTACCACCACTTGTTGGTTACACTCAGTGTACCACCACTTGTTGGTTACACTCAGTGTACCGCCACTTGTTGGTTACACTCAGTGTACCGCCACTTGTGGTTACACTCAGTGTACCACCACTTGTGGTTACACTCAGTGTACCACCACTTGTTGGTTACACTCAGTGTACCACCACTTGTTGGTTACACTCAGTGTACCACCACTTTGGTTACACTCAGTGTACCGCCACTTGTTGGTTACACTCAGTGTACACCACTTGTGGTTACACTCAGTGTACCACCACTTGTTGGTTACACTCAGTGTACCGCCACTGTTGGTTACACTCAGTGTACCGCCACTTGTGGTTACACTCAGTGTACCACCACTTGATGGTTACACTCAGTGTACTGCCACTTGTTGGTTACACTCAGTGTACCGCCACTTGTGGTTACACTCAGTGTACCGCCACTTGTGGTTACACTCAGTGTACCACCACTTGATGGTTACACTCAGTGTACCGCCACTTTTGGTTACACTCAGTGTACCGCCACTTGGTGGTTACACTCAGTGTACCGCCACTTGGTGTTTACACTCAGTGTACCACCACTTGTGGTTACACTCAGTGTACCACCACTTGTTGGTTACACTCAGTGTACCGCCACTTGATGGTTACACTCAGTGTACCACCACTTGATGGTTACACTCAGTGTACCGCCACTGATGTTACACTCAGTGTACCGCCCACTTGTTGGTTACACTCAGTGTACCACCACTTGTTGGTTACACTCAGTGTACCGCCACTTGGTGGTTACACTCAGTGTACCGCCACTTGGTGGTTACACTCAGTGTACCACCACTTGGTGGTTACACTCAGTGTACCGCCACTTGTTGGTTACACTCAGTGTACCGCCACTTGGTGGTTACACTCAGTGTACCGCCACTTGGTGGTTACACTCAGTGTACCACCACTTGTGGTTACACTCAGTGTACCGCCACTTGTTACACTCAGTGTACCGCCACTTGTTGGTTACACTCAGTGTACCACCACTTGTGGTTACACTCAGTGTACCGCCACTTGGTGGTTACACTCAGTGTACCACCACTTGTGGTTACACTCAGTGTACACCACTTGTGGTTACACTCAGTGTACCACCACTTGGTGGTTACACTCAGTGTACCACCACTTTGTGTTACTCAGTGTACCACCACTTGATGGTTACACTCAGTGTACCGCCACTTGGTGGTTACACTCAGTGTACCGCCACTTGTTGGTTACACTCAGTGTACCGCCACTTGTTGGTTACACTCAGTGTACCGCCACTTGTTGTTACACTCAGTGTACGCCACTTGTTGTTACACTCAGTGTACACCACTTGTGGTTACACTCAGTGTACCGCCACTTGTTACACTCAGTGTACCGCCACTTGTTGGTTACACTCAGTGTACCGCCACTTGTGGTTACACTCAGTGTACCGCCACTTGTGTGTTACACTCAGTGTACCACCACTTGATGGTTACACTCAGTGTACCACCACTTGTGGTTACACTCAGTGTACACCACTTGGTGGTTACACTCAGTGTACCACCACTTGGTGGTTACACTCAGTGTACCACCACTTGATGGTTACACTCAGTGTACCGCCACTTGGTGGTTACACTCAGTGTACCACCACTTGTTGGTTACACTCAGTGTACCGCCACTTGGTGGTTACACTCAGTGTACCACCACTTGATGGTTACACTCAGTGTACCGCCACTTTGTGGTTACACTCAGTGTACCGCCACTTGTGGGTTACACTCAGTGTACCACCACTTGTTGTTACACTCAGTGTACCGCCACTTGTTGGTTACACTCAGTGTACCACCACTTGTGGTTACACTCAGTGTACCACCACTTGATGGTTACACTCAGTGTACCACCACTTGTTGGTTACACTCAGTGTACCACCACTTGTGGTTACACTCAGTGTACCGCCACTTGGTGGTTACACTCAGTGTACCACCCACTTGATGGTTACACTCAGTGTACGCCACTTGTGGTTACACTCAGTGTACCGCCACTTGTGGTTACACTCAGTGTACCGCCACTTGTTGGTTACACTCAGTGTACCGCCACTTGTTGGTTACACTCAGTGTACCACCACTTGTTGGTTACACTCAGTGTACCACCACTTGTTGGTTACACTCAGTGTACCACCACTTGTTGGTTACACTCAGTGTACCGCCACTTGTTGGTTACACTCAGTGTACCGCCACTTGTTGGTTACACTCAGTGTACCGCCACTTGTTGGTTACACTCAGTGTACCACCACTTGTTGGTTACACTCAGTGTACCGCCACTTGTTGGTTACACTCAGTGTACCACCACTTGTTGGTTACACTCAGTGTACCACCACTTGTTGGTTACACTCAGTGTACCACCACTGTTGGTTACACTCAGTGTACCACCACTTTTTGGTTACACTCAGTGTACCACCACTTTGTGGTTACACTCAGTGTACCACCACTTGATGGTTACACTCAGTGTACCACCACTTGATGGTTACACTCAGTGTACCGCCACTTGTTGGTTACACTCAGTGTACCGCCACTTTGTGTTACACTCAGTGTACCACCACTTGATGGTTACACTCAGTGTACCACCACTTGTTGGTTACACTCAGTGTACCGCCACTTGGTGGTTACACTCAGTGTACCGCCACTTGTGGTTACACTCAGTGTACCACCACTTGATGGTTACACTCAGTGTACCGCCACTTGTTGGTTACACTCAGTGTACCGCCACTTGTGGTTACACTCAGTGTACCGCCACTTGGTGGTTACACTCAGTGTACCCCACTTTTGGTTACACTCAGTGTACCACCACTTGTTGGTTACACTCAGTGTACCGCCACTTGTTGGTTACACTCAGTGTACCGACCACTTGATGGTTACACTCAGTGTACCGCCACTTGTTGTTACACTCAGTGTACCGCCACTTGTTGGTTACACTCAGTGTACCACCACTTGTTGTTACACTCAGTGTACCGCCACTTGGTGGTTACACTCAGTGTACCGCCACTTGTGGTTACACTCAGTGTACCACCACTTGGTGGTTACACTCAGTGTACCGCCACTTTTGGTTACACTCAGTGTACCGCCACTTGGTGGTTACACTCAGTGTACGCCACTTGTTGGTTACACTCAGTGTACGCCACTTGTTGGTTACACTCAGTGTACCGCCACTTGTTGGTTACACTCAGTGTACTGCCACTTGGTGGTTACACTCAGTGTACCGCCACTTGTTTACACTCAGTGTACTGCCACTTGTTGGTTACACTCAGTGTACCACCACTTGTGGTTACACTCAGTGTACCGCCACTTGTTGGTTACACTCAGTGTACCACCACTTGATGGTTACACTCAGTGTACCACCACTTTGTGGTTACACTCAGTGTACCACCACTTGGTGGTTACACTCAGTGTACCACCACTTGTGGTTACACTCAGTGTACCACCACTTTGTGGTTACACTCAGTGTACCGCCACTTGGTGGTTACACTCAGTGTACCCCACTTGTTGGTTACACTCAGTGTACCGCCACTTGGTGGTTACACTCATGTACCACCACTTGATGGTTACACTCAGTGTACCGCCACTTTGTGGTTACACTCAGTGTACCGCCACTTGTTGGTTACACTCAGTGTACCACCACTTGTTGTTTACACTCAGTGTACCGCCACTTGTGGTTACACTCAGTGTACCACCACTTTGGGTTACACTCAGTGTACCACCACTTTGATGGTTACACTCAGTGTACCACCACTTGTTGGTTACACTCAGTGTACCACCACTTGTTGGTTACACTCAGTGTAC
>WNGS01006212.1:79183-110997 GCA_020271785.1 Procambarus virginalis | reverse complement strand
ACTTTGTGGTTACACTCAGTGTACTGCCACTTGGTGGTTACACTCAGTGTACCACCACTTGATGGTTAAACTCAGTGTACCACCACTTGTTGGTTACACTCAGTGTATCGCCACTTGTTGGTTACACAAGTGTACCGTCACTTGGTGGTTACACTCAGTGTACTGCCACTTGTTGGTTACACTCAGTGTACCACTTGTTGGTTACACTCAGTGTACCACCACTTGTTGGTTACACTCAGTGTACCACCACTTGATGGTTACACTCAGTGTACTGCCACTTGGTAGTTACACTCAGTGTACCACCACTTGATGGTTACACTCAGTGTACCGCCACTTGGTGGTTACCCTCAGTGTACTGCCACTTGTTGGTTACACTCAGTGTACCACCACTTGTTGGTTACACTCAGTGTACCGCCACTTGTTGGTTACACTCAGTGTACCGCCACTTGTTGGTTACACTCAGTGTACTGCCACTTGTTGGTTACACTCAGTGTACCACTTGTTGGTTACACTCAGTGTACCACCACTTGTTGGTTACACTCAGTGTACCACTATTTGTTGGTTACACTCAGTGTACCACCACTTGTTGGTTACACTCAGTGTACTGCCACTTGTTGGTTACACTCAGTGTACTGCCACTTGTTGGTTACACTCAGTGTACTGCCACTTGTTGGTTACACTCAGTGTACTGCCACTTGTTGGTTACACTCAGTGTACCACCACTTATTGGTTACACTCAGTGTACCGCCACTTGTTGGTTACACTCAGTGTACCACCACTTGTTGGTTACACTCAGTGTACTGCCACTTGTTGGTTACACTCAGTGTACCACCACTTGTTGGTTACACTCAGTGTACCGCCACTTGTTGGTTACACTCAGTGTACCGCCACTTGTTGGTTACACTCAGTGTACCACCACTTCTTGGTTACACTCAGTGTACCACCACTTGTTGGTTACACTCAGTGTACCACCACTTGATGGTTACACTCAGTGTACCACCACTTTGTGGTTACACTCAGTGTACCACCACTTGATGGTTACGCTCAGTGTACCACCACTTTGTGGTTACACTCAGTGTACCACCACTTGGTGGTTACACTCAGTGTACCGCCACTTGATGGTTACACTCAAGTGTACCGCCACTTGATGGTTACACTCAGTGTACCACCACTTGTTGGTTACACTTAGTGTACCGCGACTTGGTGGTTACACTCAGTGTACCACCACTTGTTGGTTACACTCAGTGTACCGCGACTTGGTGGTTACACTCAGTGTACCGCTACTTGGTGGTTACACTCAGTGTACCGCCACTTGTTGGTTACACTCAGTGTACCGCCACTTGTTGGTTACACTCAGTGTACTGCCACTTGGTGGTTACACTCAGTGTACCACCACTTGGTGGTTACACTCAGTGTACCACCACTTGATGGTTACACTCAGTGTACTGCCCTCCTCATATAGCTACACCCGAATCCCCTCAATTATCCCTTCACATCTCCATACGCTCGAAATCTTCTCTACATGTAGAAACCTCTCCTACCTTAGTCCCGACCACAGACACCTGCATAATCCTTCCCTTCGTCTGTCCCACGTGTCCTTGCCACTCTCCCATCTGCATGACCTCTCGCAACTGGACCAAGCAGATCCACTGTTCATCACAAACAAATGTGTCAAGTAAAATATGTGTATGGGGCAATTAGTAACAATATCAGCAGACTAACAGACGTTGTCACAGCACGAATAAGACTTGGCTACAAGTATCTCTGGCAGTTGGTCTTGCGTAGGGATCTAGATGAAGTAAAGTGCAAAGTGTGTGGACAAAGACAGGGACACACACTTGAGCATTACATCTTAAAGTGTAATAAAACTGAGCCATTTCGAGATAAATCTAACCTCACGCTGTATGAAATGATAAACCATCTTATTACAAAGGATAAAATACCTGAAATCCTTGCATTGTATCCATACTTCGCTTCCAGTAGATAAACGACATATGAGATTAAGAAGCAAGTAGTGTATTGTGAAGACTAATAATAACAAGCAGCAGCTCCCCCGTCACCCAGTAATATCTCCAAAGTTCAAACAATTATGTATTAGTAATAAGACCGGCCATTAATGTATAATGATTAACTGTAAATACACAGCTGTTGAAGTGGAACATTCTCTGTAACTAGTTGACATTATAATTATAAGGTGTGAAAGATAGATGAAATTGTTAATGTAATAATGTCCGTTGAAGTCTGATCACGATACCTTTTGTGTCCTCTGTAATTATTTTTTGTGCTACGGTTCACGGGATAAGTATGGGGTGCATAATAAATTACGCTCACAAGATGAGTATCAAGTGCATTTTAAACTACCGCTCACATGATGGGTATGGGGTGCACAACAACTGATCATCAACTCTTCCCTCTACATAAAGCTTCCCTCACACTTCCTCACTCAAAATATTCCCACTGTTCTTCCTTTTAACTTGTTAACTCATCCCTCCTTCCTCATTTTCTTTCAGCCATCAACATTATTGTCAGGGACAGTTCACAGGGAGTACCAGGGGAGTGGTCAGGGACAGTCTACAGGGAGTACCAGGGGAGTGGTCAGGGACAGTCCACAGGGAGTACCAGGGGAGTGGTCAGAGACAGTCCACAGGGAGTACCAGGGGAGTGGTCAGGGACAGTCTACAGGGAGTACCAGGGGGAGTGGTCAGGGACAGTCCACAGGGAGTACCAGGGGAGTGGTCAGAGACAGTCCACAGGGAGTACCAGGGGAGTGGTCAGGGACAGTCTACAGGGAGTACCAGGGGGAGTGGTCAGGGACAGTCCACAGGGAGTACCAGGGGGAGTGGTCAGGGACAGTCTACAGGGAGTACCAGGGGGAGTGGTCAGGGACAGTCCACAGGGAGTACCAGGGGAGTGGTCAGGGACAGTCTACAGGGAGTACCAGGGGAGTGGTCAGGGACAGTCTACAGGGAGTACCAGGGGAGTGGTCAGGGACAGTCTACAGGGAGTACCAGGGGAGTGGTCAGGGACAGTCTACAGGGAGTACCAGGGGAGTGGTCAGGGACAGTCTACAGGGAGTACCAGGGGAGTGGTCAGGGACTGTCCACAGGGAGTACCAGGGGAGTGGTCAGGGACAGTCCACAGGGAGTACCAGGGGAGTGGTCAGGGACAGTCTACAGGGAGTACCAGGGGAGTGGTCAGGGACTGTCCACAGGGAGTACCAGGGGAGTGGTCAGGGACAGTCTACAGGGAGTACCAGGGGGAGTGGTGAGGGACTGTCCACAGGGAGTACCAGGGGGGAGTGGTCAGGGACAGTCTACAGGGAGTACCAGGGGGAGTGGTGAGGGACTGTCCACAGGGAGTACCAGGGGAGTGGTCAGGGACTGTCCACAGGGAGTACCAGGGGAGTGGTCAGGGACAGTCCACAGGGAGTACCAGGGGAGTGGTCAGGGACTGTCCACAGGGAGTACCAGGGGAGTGGTCAGGGACTGTCCACAGGGAGTACCAGGGGGAGTGGTCAGGGACAGTCTACAGGGAGTACCAGGGGGGAGTGGTCAGGGACTGTCCACAGGGAGTACCAGGGGAGTGGTCAGGGACAGTCCACAGGGAGTACCAGGGGAGTGGTCAGGGACAGTCTACAGGGAGTACCAGGGGGAGTGGTCAGGGACTGTCCACAGGGAGTACCAGGGGAGTGGTCAGGGACAGTCCACAGGGAGTACCAGGGAGTGGTCAGGGACAGTTCACGGAGAGTACCAGGGGGAGTGGTCAGGGACAGTCTACAGGGAGTACCAGGGGGAGTGGTCAGGGACAGTCTACAGGAAGTACCAGGGGGAGTGGTCAGGGACAGTCTACAGGGAGTACCAGGGGAGTGGTCAGGGACAGTCTACAGGCAGTACCAGGGGGAGTGGTCAGGGACAGTCTACAGGGAGTACCAGGGGGAGTGGTCAGGGACAGTCTACAGGGAGTACCAGGGGGAGTGGTCAGGGACAGTCCACAGGGAGTACGAGGAGAAGTAGTTAGGGACAGTCCACAGGGAGTACCAGGGGGAGTGTTCAGGGACAGTCCACAGGGAGTACCAGGGGGAGTGGTCAGGGACAGTCCACAGGGAGTACCAGGGGGAGTGGTCAGAGACAGTCCACAGGGAGTACCAGGGGGAGTGGTCAGGGACAGTCCACAGGGAGTACCAGGGGAGTGGTCAGGGACAGTCCACAGGGAGTACCAGGGGGAGTGGTCAGGGACAGTCCACAGAGAGTACCAGGGAAGTCAAGGACAGTCCACAGGGAGTACCAGGGGAGTGGTCAGAGACAGTCCACAGGGAGTACCAGGGGAGTGGTCAGGGACAGTCCACAGAGAGTACCAGGGAAGTCAGGGACAGTCCACAGGGAGTACCANTTACACTCAGTGTACCGCCACTTGTTGGTTACACTCAGTGTACCGCCACTTTGTGGTTACACTCAGTGTACCGCCACTTGTGGTTACACTCAGTGTACCACCACTTGATGGTTCACTCAGTGTACCACCACTTGATGGTTACACTCAGTGTACCGCCACTTGTTAGTTACACTCATTGTACCCCCACTTTGTGGTTACACTCAGTGTACCGCCACTTGTTGGTTACACTCAGTGTACCGCCACTTGTGGTTACACTCAGTGTACGCCACTTGATGGTTACACTCAGTGTACCACCACTTGATGGTTACACTCAGTGTACCGCCACTTGTTAGTTCACTCAGTGTACCGCCACTTTGTGGTTACACTCAGTGTACCACCACTTGATGGTTACACTCAGTGTACTGCCACTTGTTGGTTACACTCAGTGTACCGCCACTTGGTGGTTACACTCAGTGTACCGCCACTTGGTGGTTACACTCAGTGTACCACCACTTGATGGTTACACTCAGTGTACTGCCACTTGTTGGTTACCTCAGTGTACCGCCACTTGTGTGGTTACACTCAGTGTACCGCCACTTGGTGTTTACACTCAGTGTACCACCACTTTGTGGTTACACTCAGTGTACCACCACTTGTTGGTTACACTCAGTGTACCGCCACTTGATGGTTACACTCAGTGTACCGCCACTTGATGGTTACACTCAGTGTACCGCCACTTGATTCACTCAGTGTACCGCCACTTGTTGTTACACTCAGTGTACCACCACTTTTGGTTACACTCAGTGTACCGCCACTTGGTGGTTACACTCAGTGTACCGCCACTTGTGGTTACACTCAGTGTACCACCACTTGGTGGTTACACTCAGTGTACCGCCACTTGTTGGTTACACTCAGTGTACCGCCACTTGGTGGTTACACTCAGTGTACCGCCACTTGTTGTTACACTCAGTGTACCACCACTTGTGGTTACACTCAGTGTACCGCCACTTGTGGTTACACTCAGTGTACCGCCACTTGTTGGTTACACTCAGTGTACCGCCACTTGTTGGTTACACTCAGTGTACTGCCACTTGGTGGTTCACTCAGTGTACCGCCACTTGTTACACTCAGTGTACTGCCACTTGTTGGTTACACTCAGTGTACCACCACTTTGTGGTTACACTCAGTGTACCGCCACTTGGTGGTTACACTCAGTGTACCACCACTTGATGGTTACACTCAGTGTACCACCCACTTTGTGGTTACACTCAGTGTACCACCATTGTGGTTACACTCAGTGTACCACCACTTGGTGGTTACACTCAGTGTACCACCACTTGATGGTTACACTCAGTGTACCGCCACTTGGTGGTTACACTCAGTGTACCACCACTTGATGGTTACACTCAGTGTACCGCCACTTGGTGGTTACACTCAGTGTACCACCACTTGATGGTTACACTCAGTGTACCGCCACTTTGTGGTTACACTCAGTGTACCGCCACTTGTTGGTTACACTCAGTGTACCACCACTTGTTGTTACACTCAGTGTACCGCCACTTGGTTGGTTACACTCAGTGTACCACCACTTTGTGGTTACACTCAGTGTACCGCCACTTGGTGGTTACACTCAGTGTACCACCACTTGATGGTTACACTCAGTGTACCACCACTTGTTGGTTACACTCAGTGTACTGCCACTTGTTGGTTACACTCAGTGTACCGCCACTTGGTGGTTACACTCAGTGTACCACCACTTTGGTGTTACACTCAGTGTACCACCACTTGATGGTTACACTCAGTGTACCACCACTTGTTGGTTACACTCAGTGTACCACCACTTGATGGTTACACTCAGTGTACCGCCACTTGGTGGTTACACTCAGTGTACCACCACTTGATGGTTACACTCAGTGTACTGCCACTTGGTGGTTACACTCAGTGTACCGCCACTTGTGGGTTACACTCAGTGTACCGCCACTTGTTGTTACACTCAGTGTACTGCCACTTGTTGGTTACACTCAGTGTACCACTTGTTGGTTACACTCAGTGTACCCCACTTGTTGGTTACACTCAGTGTACCACCACTTGTTGGTTACACTCAGTGTACCACCACTTGTTGGTTACACTCAGTGTACTGCCACTTGTTGGTTACACTCAGTGTACTGCCACTTGTTGGTTACACTCAGTGTACCGCCACTTGTTGGTTACACTCAGTGTACCACCACTTGTTGGTTACACTCAGTGTACCGCCACTTGTTGGTTACACTCAGTGTACCACCACTTGTTGGTTACACTCAGTGTACCACCACTTCTTGGTTACACTCAGTGTACCACCACTTGTTGGTTACACTCAGTGTACCACCACTTTGTGGTTACACTCAGTGTACCACCACTTGATGGTTACACTCAGTGTACCACCACTTTGTGGTTACACTCAGTGTACCGCCACTTTGTGGTTACACTCAGTGTACCGCCACTTGATGGTTACACTCAGTGTACCACCACTTGATGGTTACACTCAGTGTACCGCCACTTGTTGGTTACACTCAGTGTACCGCCACTTGTGGTTACACTCAGTGTACCGCCACTTTGTGGTTACACTCAGTGTACCACCACTTGATGGTTACACTCAGTGTACCACCACTTGATGGTTACACTCAGTGTACCGCCACTTGTTAGTTACACTCAGTGTACCTCCACTTTGTGGTTACACTCAGTGTACCGCCACTTGTTGGTTACACTCAGTGTACCGCCACTTGGTGGTTACACTCAGTGTACCGCCACTTGATGGTTACACTCAGTGTACCACCACTTTGTGGTTACACTCAGTGTACCACCACTTGTTGGTTACACTCAGTGTACCGCCACTTGATGGTTACACTCAGTGTACCGCCACTTGTTGGTTACACTCAGTGTACCGCCACTTTGTGGTTACACTCAGTGTACCGCCACTTGATGGTTACACTCAGTGTACCGCCACTTGATGGTTACACTCAGTGTACCACCACTTGTTGGTTACACAGTGTACCGCCACTTGATGGTTACACTCAGTGTACTGCCACTTGATGGTTACACTCAGTGTACCACCACTTTGTGGTTACACTCAGTGTACCACCACTTGTTGGTTGCACTCAGTGTACCGCCACTTTGTGGTTACACTCAGTGTTCCACCACTTGATGGTTACACTCAGTGTACCACCACTTGTTGGTTACACTCAGTTTACTGCCACTTGTTGGTTACACTCAGTGTACTGCCACTTGTTGGTTACACTCAGTGTACCACCACTTGATGGTTACACTCAGTGTACCACCACTTGATGGTTACACTCAGTGTACCGCCACTTGTTGGTTACACTCAGTGTACCACCACTTGATGGTTACACTCTGTACCGCCACTTGATGGTTACACTCAGTGTACCGCCACTTGGTGGTTACACTCAGTGTACCGCCACTTGTTGGTTACACTCAGTGTACCGCCACTTTGTGGTTACACTCAGTGTACCGTCACTTGTTGGTTACACTCAGTGTACCACCACTTGATGGTTACACTCAGTGTACCGCCACTTGGTGGTTACACTCAGTTTACCGCCACTTGTTGGTTACACTCAGTGTACCACCACTTGATGGTTACACTCAGTGTACCGCCACTTGTTGGTTACACTCAGTGTACCACCACTTGTGGTTACACTCAGTGTACCGCCACTTTGTGGTTACACTCAGTGTACCGCCACTTGTTGGTTACACTCAGTGTACCGCCACTTGTTGGTTACACTCAGTGTACCACCACTTGATGGTTACACTCAGTGTACCACCACTTGATGGTTACACTCAGTGTACCGCCACTTGATGGTTACACTCAGTGTACCACCACTTGATGGTACACTCAGTGTACCGGACTTGATGGTTACACTCAGTGTACCACCACTTGTTGGTTACACTCAGTGTACCACCACTTGTTGGTTACACTCAGTGTACCGCCACTTTGTGGTTACACTCAGTGTACCACCACTTGTTGGTTACACTCAGTGTACCGCCACTTGGTGGTTACACTCAGTGTACCACCACTTGTTGGTTACACTCAGTGTACCGCCACTTGGTGGTTACACTCAGTGTACCGCCACTTTGTGGTTACACTCAGTGTACCACCACTTGTTGGTTACACTCAGTGTACCACCACTTGATGGTTACACTCAGTGTACCGCCACTTTGTGGTTACACTGTGTACCACCACTCGTTGTTTACACTCAGTGTACCGCCACTTGGTGGTTACACTCAGTGTACCGCCACTTTGTGGTTACACTCAGTGTACCGCCACTTGATGGTTACACTCAGTGCAGCACCACTTGTTGTTACACTCAGTGTACCGCCACTTGATGGTTACACTCAGTGTACCACCACTTGATGGTACATTCAGTGTACCGGAACTTGATGGTTACACTCAGTGTACCACCACTTGTTGGTTACACTCAGTGTACCACCACTTGTTGGTTACACTCAGTGTACCGCCACTTTGTGGTTACACTCAGTGTACCACCACTTGTTGGTTACACTCAGTGTACCGCCACTTGGTGGTTACACTCAGTGTACCACCACTTGTTGGTTACACTCAGTGTACCGCCACTTGGTGGTTACACTCAGTGTACCGCCACTTTGTGGTTACACTCAGTGTACCACCACTTGTTGGTTACACTCAGTGTACCACCACTTGATGGTTACACTCAGTGTACCGCCACTTTGTGGTTACACTGTGTACCACCACTTGTTGTTTACACTCAGTGTACCGCCACTTGGTGGTTACACTCAGTGTACCGCCACTTGTGGTTACACTCAGTGTACCGCCACTTGATGGTTACACTCAGTGTACCACCACTTGTTGTTACACTCAGTGTACCGCCACTTGTTGGTTACACTCAGTGTACCACCACTTGATGGTTACACTCAGTGTACCACCACTTGATGGTTACACTCAGTGTACCACCACTTGTTACACTCAGTGTACCGCCACTTGTTGGTTACACTCAGTGTACCACCACTTGATGGTTACACTCAGTGTACCACCACTTGTTGTTACACTCAGTGTACCGCCACTTGTTGGTTACACTCAGTGTACCACCACTTGATGGTTACACTCAGTGTACCACCACTTGTTGTTACACTCAGTGTACCGCCACTTGTTGGTTACACTCAGTGTACCGCCACTTGATGGTTACACTCAGTGTACCGCCACTTGTCACACTCAGTGTACCACCACTTTTGGTTACACTCAGTGTACCGCCACTTGTTGGTTACACTCAGTGTACCACCACTTGGTGGTTACACTCAGTGTACCGCCACTTTGTGGTTACACTCAGTGTACTGCCACTTGTTGGTTACACTCAGTGTACCGCCACTTTGTGGTTACACTCAGTGTACTGCCACTTTGTGGTTACACTCAGCGTACCGCCACTTGATGGTTACACTCAGTGTACCACCACTTGTTACACTCAGTGTACCACCAATTTTGGTTACACTCAGTGTACCGCCACTTGTTGGTTACACTCAGTGTACCACCACTTGGTGGTTACACTCAGTGTACCGCCACTTTGTGGTTACACTCAGTGTACCGCCACTTGTTGGTTACACTCAGTGTACCGCCACTTTGTGGTTACACTCAGTGTACCACCACTTGTTTACACTCAGTGTACCACCACTTGTTGGTTACACTCAGTGTACCCCACTTGTTGTTACACTCAGTGTACCACCACTTGGTGTTACACTCAGTGTACCGCCACTTGTGGTTACACTCAGTGTACCGCCACTTGTTGGTTACACTCAGTGTACCGCCACTTTGTGGTTACACTCAGTGTACCGCCACTTTGTGGTTACACTCAGTGTACCGCCACTTGTTTACACTCAGTGTACCGCCACTTGTTGGTTACACTCAGTGTACCACCACTTGTTGGTTACACTCAGTGTACCACCACTTGTTGGTTACACTCAGTGTACCGCCACTTGTTGGTTACACTCAGTGTACCACCACTTGATGGTTACACTCAGTGTACCGCCACTTGTTGGTTACACTCAGTGTAACCACTTGTTGGTTACACTCAGTGTACCGCCACTTGTTGGTTACACTCAGTGTACCGCCACTTGTTGGTTACACTCAGTACCACCACTTGTTGGTTACACTCAGTGTACCGCCACTTGTGGTTACACTCAGTGTACCACCACTTTGGTGGTTACACTCAGTGTACCACCACTTGATGGTTACACTCAGTGTACCACCACTTGATGGTTACACTCAGTGTACCGCCACTTGTTGGTTACACTCAGTGTACCACCACTTGGTGGTTACACTCAGTGTACCACCACTTGTGTTGTTACACTCAGTGTACCACCACTTGGTGGTTACACTCAGTGTACCACCACTTGTGGTTACACTCAGTGTACCGCCACTTGTTGGTTACACTCAGTACCACCGCCACTTGTTGGTTACACTCAGTGTACCGCCACTTGTTGGTTACACTCAGTGTACCGCACTTGATGGTTACACTCAGTGTACCACCACTTGTTACACTCAGTGTACCCCACTTTTTGGTTACACTCAGTGTACCGCCACTTGTTGGTTACACTCAGTGTACCACCACTTGGTTGTTACACTCAGTGTACCGCCACTTGGTGGTTACACTCAGTGTACCGCCACTTGTTGGTTACACTCAGTGTACCGCCACTTGTGGTTACACTCAGTGTACCACCACTTGTTACACTCAGTGTACCACCACTTTTTGGTTACACTCAGTGTACCGCCACTTTTGGTTACACTCAGTGTACCACCACTTGTTGGTTACACTCAGTGTACCGCCACTTGTGGTTACACTCAGTGTACCGCCACTTGTGGTTACACTCAGTGTACCGCCACTTTGGGTTACACTCAGTGTACTGCCACTTTGTGGTTACACTCAGTACTGCCACTTTGTGGTTACACTCAGTGTACTGCCACTTGTGGTTACACTCAGTGTACCACCACTTGTTGGTTACACTCAGTGTACCACCACTTGTTGGTTACACTCAGTGTACCGCCACTTGTTGGTTACACTCAGTGTACCGCCACTTGTTGGTTACACTCAGTGTACCACCACTTGATGGTTACACTCAGTGTACCGCCACTTGGTGGTTACACTCAGTGTTCCACCACTTGTTGGTTACACTCAGTGTACCGCCACTTGTTGGTTACACTCAGTGTACCGCCACTTGTTGTTACACTCAGTGTACCACCAGTTGATGGTTACACTCAGTGTACCGCCACTTGCTGGTTACACTCAGTGTACCACCACTTTGTGGTTACACTCAGTGTACCACCACTTGATGGTTACACTCAGTGTACCACCACTTGATGGTTACACTCAGTGTACTGCCACTTGTTGGTTACACTGAGTGTACCACCACTTGGTGGTTACACTCAGTGTACCACCACTTGTTGGTTACACTCAGTGTACCACCACTTGTTGGTTACACTCAGTGTACCACCACTTGGTGGTTACACTCAGTGTACCACCACTTGTTGGTTACACTCAGTGTACCCACTTGGTGGTTACACTCAGTGTACCACCACTTGGTGGTTACACTCAGTGTACCGCCACTTGGTGGTTACACTCAGTGTACCACCACTTGTTGTTACACTCAGTGTACCGCCACTTGGTCGTTACACTCAGTGTACCGCCACTTGATGGTTACACTCAGTGTACCACCACTTGGTGGTTACACTCAGTGTACCGCCACTTGGTGGTTACACTCAGTGTACCGCCAGTTGGTTATCTTGATATGATTTTGGGTTTTTAGTGTCCCTGCAGCCCAGTCCTCGACGAGGCCTCCACCCCTAGGAAGCAGCCCGTGACAGCTGACTAACTCTCAGGTACCTATTTTCTGCTAGGTAACAGGGGCATCAGGGTGTAAGACTCTGCCCATCGTTTCTCTCCGGCGCCCGGGATCGAACCCGGGACCACAGGACCATGCGTCCAGTGTTCTGTCCGCTCAGCCACCCGGCTCCCACTGGCTTGGTGGTTACACTCAGTGTACCGCCACTTTGTGGTTACACTCAGTACACCGCCACTTTGTGGTTACGTTTATTGTACCGCCAGGGTCGCCTTCTCGAACCGTTTGTCCTCTCTTCTTCCCTGTCTCCTCTCTGAGTTCTGGTGAACCAACTCATGTGGACTCTCGAACTCGCATCCTTTCCTGTCTCGATATTTTTTCTCTGCTCGTCGTCACCTTACACTAATTTCACATGGTGGGTTCTTGTTGACCATCATAACAGTGACCATTTCCCCATCCTTGTTATTTTTTCTCTTTTCACCTTCCCCTCTCCTTCCCAGGTTGCAGTTTGCCGAGACTGCTGGAACCTATTCACCCTCCGACCTCTCCCGAGCCCATCTCCTCATTCATGACACAGTCTTCGACGCTGCCCTCTGGTCTATCCCTCGCTCTGTCTCTCGGGGCACGCGGAAGTGCGTTCCCTGGTGGACTGCAGAAGCAGACTGTACTCGAGCTGTCAGCTGTAAGCGTGCAGCCTAGAAGAAACACCGACGCCGGCAGATGGATGAATCTTTTATTTTGTTTCGGAAGGTGAGTGCGGTGGCCCGTAGGACCATTCGTACATCCAAACGGGAGAGTTGGAAATCTTACGTCTCCATCATTATGCCTGATACTCCTCTGCCACAGATCTGGAAGAAAATCCACAAGATAGCAGGTAAATTTGTTCCAGATGTCTAGCCGGTCCTTCATCTCCGTGGTACTCTTCTGGCGGATCCAGTGATGGTCGTAACCAAACTGGGTTCCCACGTTTCGGCTGTTAGCTCCAGCTTTCACCTTTCTCAATCCTTCCTTCTTCATAAGCCCGTCCTTGAATCTGATCCTTTAGATTTCTGCACTCGTCTCCGATTTCCCTATAACGATCCCTTCTCTCTCTCTCCGAACTTCAGTCTGCTCTGGCCGTCTGCGGTTTTACGGCAGCGGGCTCAGACGACATTCATTATGAGATGCTTCGCCATCTCCCTCTATGCACATCTCAGTATTTACTGAAGCTGTATAACCGTGTCTGGTAGTCATCGTCAGTCCCCGAGGGCTGGCTCAATGCGGTTATTCTCCCTCCCTTCGGAAACCGCGGTCTCTGGGGACATCACCTAAGGACTCCCGCCTCATTGCGGTTGCAAACTCTTTGAACTGTATGGTCAATTTCGTTTTCGCAAGTGCCGCAGCACGACTGATGTTTTGGTGAACTTGGAGGTCTATATTCGTACTGCTTTGATTCTGAAGACCGCCGTTGTTGCCGTCATTTTTGACCTAGAAAAGGCATATGACACCACCTGGAGATACCATATTCTGTCGCAACTTCGTTCTTTTGGTCTTCGTGGTAATCTCCCTCTCGTCCTCCTAAGCTTCCTCTCTAGTCATTCCTTTAGTGAGGCACCTTACCTTGAGGATACCTTACCTTGAGGATACCTTACCTTGAGGATACCTTGAGGTGCTTCCGGGGCTTATCGTCCCCGCGGCCCGGTCATCGACCAGGCCTCCTGGTTGCTGGACTGATCAACCAGGCTGATGGACGCGGCTGCTCGCAGCCTGACGTATGAGTCACAGCCTGGTTGATCAGGGTACCAGGTACCACTCTCTTCCTCTTTTTGCCAATATGAAGGTGTACCCCAGGTAGTGTTCTGAGCACTACTCTTTTTCCTTGTTGCCCTCAATGGTCTTCTTTCCTCCCATTTTCTCTAGCTTCTTCTCAGCGGTCTATGTTGATGATCTTACTCTTTGTTCTCAGGGTGATGACTCTCCTTTTCCTTTAACGACGACTTCAACTTGCGATTGATGCTGTGTCGTCTTGGGCCACCAATCATGGCTTCAAGTTTTCTACAACTAAGACTTGTGTCATGACTTACTCGGACGCAGGTAGTTCTTTGTCCCCTCTTTGTCGCTTTATGGCAATCCCCTTGTGTACAAAGATTTTGCTAAGCCTTTGGGGTTAATATTTGACACTCGTTTGTCTTGTTTGCCCCATATCTCTTACCTCCGAGTTGAATACTCTAAGGACCTTAACCTCCATAAGGTTTTGTACCATACTTCTTGGGGNTCCTCCCAGGGCACACGGAAGTGCGTTCCCTGGTGGAATGCGAACTGTGCTCGGGCTGTCCGCTGTAAGCGTGCAGCCTGGAAGAAACACCGCCGCCGGCAGATGGCTGATTCTTTTATTCTATTTCGGAAGGCAAGTGCGGTGGCCCGTAGGACCATCCGTACAGCTAAACGTGAGAGTTGGAAATCTTATGTTTCCACCATTACGTCCGATACTTCTCTGCTGCAAATCTGGAAGAAGATCCGCAAGATTGCAGGTAAATTCGTTCCGGATGTCTCGCCGGTTCTCCACCTCCGTGGTACTCTTGTGGCGGATCCAGTGCAGGTCGTGACCGAACTGGGTTCCTACTTTTTTCCTGTTAGCTGTGGTTCTCATTTTCGGACGACGTTCATTATGAGATGCTTCGCCATCTCCCTCCGTGCACGTCTCAGTATTTACTGAGTCTGTATAACCAGGTCTGGGAGTCGTCGTCCGTCCCTTAGGACTGGCTTGATGCCATTGTACTCCCTATTCGGAAACCAGGGTCTCTCGGTACGTCCCCTAAGGACTTCCGCCCTATTGCTCTCACGTGTTGTGTTTGCAAGCTCTTTGAGCGTATGGTAAATGTCTGTCTGATGTGGTTCTTGGAACACCATCGCCACCTCTCTCCTTCTCAATTTGGTTTTCGCAAGTGCCGCAGCACGACTGATGTCCTGGTGAACTTGGAGGTCTATATTCGTTCTGCTTTTGCTGCGAAGACCACCGTTGTTGCTGTCCTTTTTGACCTAGAAAAGGCTTATGACACGACTTGGAGATACAATATTCTGTCCCAACTTCGTTCTTTCGGCCTTCGTGGTAATCTCCCACTCTTCCTTGGAAGCTTTCTCTCTCGTCGTACCTTTCGAGTCAGGCTTGGTGCCATTCTCTCTGCCTCTTTTCGGCAGTATGAAGGTGTGCCCCAAGGTTGTGTTCTGAGTAACTACTCTTTTTTCTGGTTGCCCTCAATGGTCTTCTTTCCTCCCTTCCTTCTGGCATCTTCTCTGCTCTTTATGTTGACGATCTTACTCTTTGCTGTCGGGGTGATGATTCGCCTCTCCTTCAACGGCGGCTTCAACTTGCGATTGATGTCGTGTCATCTTGGACCACCAATCATGGCTTTAAGTTCTCTAGTACTAAGACTTGTGCCATGACTTACTCGGAAGCGGGTCGTTCTTCGTTCCTCTTTGTCACTTTATGGTCATCCCCTTGAGTACAAAGATTCCGCAAAGCTTTTGGGGTTATTCCTTGACACTTGTTTGCCCCATGTCTCTTACCTCCGTGTTGAATGCTCTAAGGCCCTTAACCTACTTTAGGTTTTGTCCCATACTTCTTGGGGAGTGGATAGGCGCATGCTCCTCTATTTGCATTCCTCTCGTTCTGTCTAAACTCGATTATGGTGGCCCTGCATACTCTTCTGCTTCTCCTTCTACTCTTCACCGTCTTGATCCTTTGCACCGTACTGGGTTGCGCCTCAGCTCTGGTGCTTTTCGTTCAACTCCTATCCTCAGCTTGTATGCTGACACTGGCTTTCTGTCTCTCCAGGATCGCCGTGATCGCCACAGTCTTCGCTATCTTGTGCGATCCTTACAGCATCCTCACTCTCGCCTCTATCGAGCTTTGACTTTTACCCCTCTTGTAGTTCCTTCCTCTTTCTGTCCGTTTGTCTCGCTTGCAGGATTCTCTTTGAGCTCATATTACCAATGTTTCTCCTTGTCTGTTCCATCCTTGCCCCCGTGGAGGGTCCCCTTTCCCAAATTTTGTACTTCTCTGACCCTCATCACTAAAGCTTTTACCCCTCCTACAGTTCTGAAACGATTCTTCCTTGAGCACTTTTCTTCTCACTCCCACTCCGTTCCCATCTTCACCGATGGGTCTAAGTCTGCTGACGGTATGGGCTACTCTGTTGTTTTTCCTGACCACACTTATATGTGTCGCCTTTCTCCGGAGGCTAGGATCTTCACAACAGAACTTTATGCTATTCTCTATGCTCTTCGTCTCCTGCTTTCCCGGTGTCAATCCTCCTTTGTGGTGGTAGTTGATTCTCGTAGTGCCCTCATGGCGTTAGGGTCCTTTAATCCGGTCCACCTGGTGGTTGTCGAGATTCAACATTGGCTGTTTCTTATCTCCAGTAAATTTAAGTCAGTTGCATTTTGCTGGGTTCCCAGCCATGTTGGTGTCTCTTTAAATGAGCGTGCGGATGCTGCCGTTAAGGAAGCTATCTGCGCTTGTCCCATCTCCTGTAAAAGTATTCCTTATTCCGACTTTTACCCAGTTATTCATGCCTCCATCCTTTCCCGCTGGCAGAGTTGTTGGTCTTCTGTTATTGGTAACAAACTGCGTACTCTTAAGAGTCGTGTGTCCCAGCAACCCGTCCTCGCAAATTCGTATAGTCAATATTGATTTATTAAATATGTGCATAGGTGACATACTTAACATAATAGTTTCCATTGAAAAGCTTCATAAAAAACACCGACCTTACCTAACCTACTTAGTATGTTAAGATAAGCATCTTATTGCTTCATACTTACAATTATTACCTAACCTATACCTATAATAGGTTAAGTAACAATTGTAATTACGAAGCTATAAGATGCTTATTTTAACATACTAAGTAGGTTAGGTAAGGTCGGTGTTTTCTATGAAGCTTTTCAAGGGAAACTATTATGTTTAGTATGTCACCTATGCACGTAACTAATAAGTCAATATTGACTAAACGAATTTGCGAGGACGGGTTGGTCCCAGTGGTCTTCCTCCTGCCACCGTAACCGGCAGTGGGAAATGGCTCTGGCTAGGTTACGTATTGGCCAAACCCGTTTAACTCACGGTCACTTAATGGAGCGCCGCCCTGCTCCTTATTTTCCACATTGCATTGTCCCTCTTACGGTCGTGCATTTCCTTGTTGAATGTCCTGACTTCCAGGACGAGCGTGTGTCTTGTTTTCCGACCGTCCCCCGCGGTCGCTTGTCCCTCAATAGAATTCTTGGCGACTCAGATACTTTTGATATCGTTCACCTTATGCGTTTCTGTTCTCGTATTGGCAACCTTGGTGTTATTTACCGCCCTCTGATTATCCCGAACATTTGATGGTGCTACATAGCCTTCCCGGTTTGTTGCCTTCTATTGATAATTACTTACTTACAAGAACTTCCTGACTTGGTGCCTTCTTTTGGAAATAACCTACTTACATGTGTGTGACAAAGGTGGGGTGTGTAGTGGATGCAAAAGAATACTTGGAAGAATTTAAAAGAAACTTAATAAAGTTCAACACTGGCTCTAAAATAATATAAGCAATTTAACATTAAGAAGTGTAAACTCCTTCATCTGTGGAAAGACAAGGGTGCTGTATACTTGATCAATAATACAGTCATGGACATTCGCAAGGAGTCATAGTTAACAAGGCAGAAACAGCAGTACATTAATGCAGGAAATATGCTGCCAGGGTCCAGGGATTTTATAGTTAGAATCATCAGACAATGTCATCCTTCAGTTGTGTCTAACACTGATGAGGCTCGCCTTGTACACTCGCTGGAGAAGGCAAGATCAGGACAGGATATGACCGAGGTTTTCACGTGAAGAACAAGGGAGATGATTACAGGGACAACTCTGTAATCAGTGTCGACACAGGATGACAGTGTCGTAGCAGGTTAGTACACGCAAGACTGGTACAAGCTAGATAAATACTGTAGCAACTATATAGGAATGTACCCACAAGATTGGGCACAAGCAAGATAAATACTGTAGCAACTATATAGGAATGTACCCACAAGACTGGGTACAAACTAAATACTGTTCAGCAAGTATATTGGAAAGTACCCACAAGACTGGGTACAAGATATATAAATACTGTTTAGCAAGTATATAGGAAAGTACCCACAAGACTGGGTACAAGCTATATAAATACTGTTCAGTAAGCATAAAGGAAAGTACCCACAAAACTGGATACAAGCTAGCTAAATACTGTTTAATATATAGGAAAGTAGCCATTGAGGAGTTGGTTGTGGATGAATGTAGTTTAACAGGAGTCAACAGTTGGATAAGTATAATGTTAGAGGCGTAGTAGTAAATGGACCATCTTGTATGGACCAACAAACTTGTTGCAGAGCTACTTAATTCTTATGTTCATTTCTTCAATTTCATTTTGTCACGCAGGAAAGTAAATCATATGAGTTCTTAATATAAATAGGAAAGTGTTCCGGTGCAGAAGATTAGCTTTGTCATTACTTGCCGTCTTTCATCTTTGTAACTTGCATCCTGTCTGTAAAACTACACAAAAGCTGCACTATTTATAACTGTAGAGAAGTTTAGTAATGGCGTTATTATGTACTGTATTAACACATGGTTGGCTGGGTTTTCTGTATGATGAAGTCCGCTGTAATGTTTTAGTTACAATTTACTGATAGTATACATTTTATTTAACATACTTAACAGGAAGAATTTTAGTGTCTGCATTAACTTTCAGCAATAGTAATGGTTCCATGTATCGAAATTAAGACAAATAGAGTAAATTAAACATACGTCATTTGTTGTATATTTACTTTTGTTTCCTTTCAGGAAAGGACTGAACCAACTCTGGACTCAGTAATTGATGAGCTGGATAAGCTGTGGGAGGAAGAAGTATCAGGAATGGAGAATGCTGCAGCAGTTTTCTTGTTGAAGTTACTGTGAGTTTAATTTATTACTGTAATTAATGCGGGTCATTTCCATGTTAAAAGTTTATTAAAACAATTATGGGAGGTATGGATATATTTGGTGTAATGAGAAGAGAGGTAATGGAAAACTCTGAAATAGTCGAAGGATGACAAAAAATATATATATTGATAGTGAGATTAATGGGTGGTGGGAGAAGTTGAACAGTTTATTGACAGTGTTCTTGGACAGCTGACTCCCATAGACAACAGTAAAAGGTCTACCCCTTGATATCCTTTTCTATATAACTGAAACCAAGTACTTTATCAAACCGGTTCCATATTCTTCCACCTCAGTATATACTGGTATCTGACCGCGTCTCAAAACATACTTCCCTATTATAAACCGTACCATAATATTGGAAAATTTCCATGGCATAATATAAGAAAAGAAAGTTTTAAAAAGTAGGTTGTTCATGCACGTCATTGACTATGTTTTATAATGCATATTTCCTTAAAAATTTTTAGTTTGGAAGATATTGTGGTAAGTATTTATTAAACATGTTTTGTAAGGTATTATTTTCATGTACAGTCGAGAAAAGACTTCCTTTACCCCTCAATCCTTGTAACGTGCAAAATGGCAACGCCGCGTTTGTTGTTGTCGTAGGAGTGTGTTAGATTATGAATGAACAGGCGCTTTGTAACGATGAGTCGTATTGGTCAAAACACCACATATAAGTTTATATAATTCACACTGCTATCGAAAGGAATATAGAGTACAGCAGTGAATATAAATAGGTATATGTATATTAGTAAACAAGGGAGATCCTCTATCTTCTTCAGTGCGTAAGAGTTTATTGACCTTTTACGTAAACGATTTAATGTATGATAATTTTATGTATTGGCAATTGGCTGTTGAGGCAGACGACTTCACGTCTGCTTCAGACGTTACAGACACACCGCATCGCAAACAAACAGACACATACATATAGAGAAACAAAGACATTACAGAGACACACAGACATACAGACACACATGCATATAGAGAGAGACACAGACATACAGCGACACACACAAGACATACAGAGACACACAGACACATACAGACACACAGAGACCTGTTGATTGACGGTTGAGAGGCGGGACCAAAGAGCCAGAGCTCAACCCTCGCAAGCAAAACTAGGTGAGTACACAGACATACAGACACACACAGACATACAAACCAACCTGTCCTCTTAAAAAGAACGTCGCTTTTGGTCGTTTGCCCGTATGGCCGAATTTGGACGTAATTTGAAAATGAAAAAAAATGAAAATAAATTTGGGATTTTTTTTCAACAACAGTAGGTTAAGGATCCTCTGATAGGTTAGGTGGGCAGGAAATTCTCATAAAGTTTCCAAACGTTATGAAAAACGTGAATTTAAAGTGTCCTCTCATAACCTCTGCGCATACGCCGGACGGAATGGAACAGAACGTCACTTTTGTGAGTCGATTTCATTTCAAATTACGTCCAAATTTGGCCATATAGCGCATACGAGCGAAAAGTGACGTTATTTTTAAGAGGACGGGTTGTACAAACACATAGACACAGAGGCACACAATCATACAGACACACAGACAGACAGCATTTTCAATGGGGTTCATATCACAGCCTTTGCTAGGCCACTCGAGGAGCTGATTATTGTGTTTGTCAAATCATAGCCTAACAATCCGGGCATTATGAATGAAGTAAATATCCTGTTATATGATCTGTAAAACGAATTAACAATAGTTAATAACAATTCAGGCAGAATAGTAAAAAGATAAAACGTTTTAGATTCAGTTACTTGGAACAAAAGTTCCAAGTAGCACGGGCTATGGTGAGCCCATAGTGGATTTACTGAGCACAGGAGTGGGAATGTGTTTAATAACACATTTTGAGGTTAAAATTAATAGAAAATAATGAACCTTGTAAAATATCAATGGCAATGCCTGAGTAACATTAATAACCGAAAGGTAGGATAATGTTAGCCTATTTGGTGGTAAATCTATATAAATAAAAATGGAAATGTTCGTTTGTTCAAAATCGCTAATCTCCGAAAGTTCTTCACCGATTGCTTTGAAATTTTCACACAATGTTCCATTTGCATCCGAGTGGATTTTTGTATACATACTATATTGATGTCACTTCTGTGATAGGAAAAAACATGTTTTTTTTTTTAAACTGTGTTTTACATGTGAGAGAAATCCTCGAAACCTCTTTACCGATTGCTTTGAAATTTTGACATGTGTTGCTGTGGCTCAAATGTGCGTTGCTGAGCCACAGCAACCTTCCCTGTCTCCCAGTACTCCCCACCATTCCCTCCTCACCAGTCTCCTCAGCCTCCCAACCATTCCCCCACTCCACCATCCCCTCGTCCTCCCCACTCCACCATCCCCTCTTGCTTCCCACAATGCCCCACTCCCCTGTCCCTTTGTCCTCCTCACCACTCTCCATTCCCCCATCCCCTCGTCCCCACCATCCCAAACTCCCCCATCCCCTTGTCCTTCCCCATTATTGCCCCCTCCCATGTTCCCTCGTCCTCCCCCACAATCTCTAACTTCCGTCCCCTTGTCATCCCCACCATTCCCCACGACCTCGTCCGATGCCTTCCCAAATTGTCTGATGTTCCCATCACTGAAATATAAGAAAAACAGTTAAAAAATTAAATGAAAATATAAAAAAATATAAAAAATATACAATATTCACGAAATGAACGGTATGGTAAACAACACAGCTCAATTCCAATGCAATTCACACAAAATAATTAAATCAAAGTGAAATAAATCAAAATCTATGAAAACTCAATTGATCAATGCAATCAGAAACATTGAAATGGAATTGTAACATATTTAGTATAGCAAGTGTGTTGCTCTTACATGGAATAGATAGCGCTGTTTTTCAAGAAAAGCATAGTTTTACCTGTCACAGGTGTGGCATCTATACTTATACTTACGAAATGAACGGTATGGTAAACAACACGGCTTAATTTCAACACAATGTAAAACAAAATAATTGAATAAAAAATAAAATAAATCGTAATCTATGAAAATAAAATTTATCAATGCAATCTGAAACATTGAAATGGAATTTGTGACATATTTAGTATAGGGTGCATGTTGCTATTATGTGCAACAGATGGTGCTGTTTTAAAAAAACTCATGTTTTTTCCTGTCACAGGTGAGGCATGTATATAATAGATATATAAAAAGACGTGCCTATTCGAATGCAACATTGTGTCAAAATTTCAAAGCAATCGGTAAAGAGGTTTCAAAGATTTCCCTCACATGAAAAATGCAGTTTTTCAGAAAAAGCATGTTTTTTTTACCGTCACATACGTGACATCTATATAGTATGTATATAAAAACCTGGCCGGATGTGAATGGAACGTTGTGTGAAAATTTCAAAGCAATTGGTGAAGAACTTTCATAGGTTAGCGATTTTGAACAAACAAACATTTCCATTTTTATTTATATAGACTATATACATGCCTTACCTATGACAGGAAAAAACATGCTTTTTTTTTAAAAAAACATTGCCATCTGATGGACCTAAGAGCAGCACACACTGTAAGCCCTCAAAGTTCTTCGCCGATTGTTTTGAAATTCTGACACATTTCCTTTGAACATGCGTGTGTTTTTATATACCTACTATATAGATGCCACACATCTGTGACAGGTAAAAACATGTTTTTTCTCAAAAATATGTCCCCTCTGTTGCACGAAATAGCAACACACACGCTATACTAAATATGTTATGAATTCCATTTCAATGTTTTTGATTGCATTGATAAATTTAATTTTTATAGATTTTGATTTATTTTAATTTTTATTGAATATTAATATTTTTATGACTGTGTTGGAATTGAGCTGTGTTGTTTACCATACCGTTCATTCTGTAAGTATAAGTATAGATGCCACACCCGTGACAGGTAAAAACATTATTTTTTTTTTAAACAGCTCCATCTGTTGCATGTAAGAGCAACTCACGCTATACTAAATATATTTCGATCCCATTTAAGTGTTTCCGATTTCATTGATAAATTGAATTTTCATAGATTTCGAATTATTTTCATTTTGATTTAATTATTTTGAGTGACATTGCTATGGAATTGAGCTTTGTTGTTTATCATACCGTTCATTTCGTGAGTATTGTTTATTTGTTTTGTTTTGTTTTGCATTTCGTTTTTTTACCTGTTTATCTTATATTACATTGATGGGAACATCAGATTATTTGATGTTCCCAATTTTCTGATGGGGATATCAGATCATTTGGGAATGCATCGGATGAGGGAGTGGGGAATGGTGGAGAGGACCAGGGGACGGGAGTGGGGGATGGTGGGAAGGACGAGGAGATGGGGTAGTTGTGGATGATGGGGACGAAGGGACAGGGATATGGAGAATGGTGGGGAGCACAAGGGGACAAGGGCGTGGGTGATGGCGGGGAGGGGGAAATGGTAGGGAGAATGACAGGACTTGTGAGTTAGAGATGGTGGGGAAAACGAGGGGACGATGGAGTGGGGAATGGTTAGGAGGACGAGGGGACAGCGGAGTGGTGGATGGTGTGGAGGTCAAAGGGACGGGGAGGGGTGGGAATGGAGGGTGGACGAGGGGATGGGGGATTGATGAAGGGTTGGGAGGACAAAGGAATGGGGAAAGGGGGTATGGTAGGGAGAACTGGGAGACAGTAGAAGGTTGCTGTGGCTCAGCAAAGCACATGGGTTTCTGAGCCACAGCAACGTGTGGCGGGTACAGCTAGTCTTTAATAAATAATCAATACAATACCAGCATGAATATTATTTGCTGAGGGTAGGAAAGAGCATATGTGCATCCAGAGGGCACCATCACTTCCTCCAATATCCTCCGTCTTCAGGAGAGGCTTTTCTTGGTCCACCTTCATCCTTTCCAGGTCGTTGCTGTAGTGAGGGTTTGTTGGGTGGCTGCCGGAGTGTGATACTCCATGGGACAATCCTCTGTCCTTTTGAAGCCTTATGCTCCTGCTGCCATCTTCACTAATTGTGCTGGATGCCTTTTCCTATTCCTTCCCCCTCTTCCCCTTTCTGATTGTCATTTCCCGCCATCTTTTTGCCATTCTTGATTATTCTTTCTGATGTCTTCTGTTTTGTCGCCCGGGTGTTTGGGGAAGCACACTCTCTCACCCGTAAAACTGTTGAAACTCAATCGTTGTTCGACGTTGTCGAGCAAGGGGCGCTTTTACTGGCAATCTTTGCTTGTATTGCTAAGCCTGATCTCGACAGACTGACGGTTCTTAAGATGGCGATTGCAGGGCGTACATTCACAATGCACCCCTAAGGGCTCTTGTCGGGTATCCTATCCTCTAATTGTGGCTCTATGGTGAGTTTGGGTGGTTTATTCCTGGATGAAATTTTTGCCTGCTCGTTTATATGCCGATATCTGGCCTTCATTTACCTTATCAGACGGGGTAGGTGGCCAGGTCCCCGAGTCGGACTGTGTTGGAAGGCCGGGCTCTGTAGCCTCTGAATTGGTCTACATTGGGTCCAGACCAAGCTGATATTCTGACTACGACTACCCCTCTCTGATCTTCCCCACCCTGTTTGAATCTCCAAAAATCCCCAGTTAAATGCCAGCATTGGCAGTTATTCTCCCGCACCATGTTGCGACTGGTGAGATTGAACTGAAGACTGCCATGAGGATATTAAAGATATCCTTGAGGCCCAAGGCCATTCAGGCTTCAGAATGATACGTTCACTCGACCCCTCATGGTCGTTGTCAGCCTCTTTGTGTCATGAAGATCACTTGATAGTAGGTTCCATCCGTCTTCTGCAATTGTTGCTGGTGTCATGCCAACCCGTCCTCGCAAATTCGTATAGTCAATATTTACTTGTTAAATACGTGCATAGGTGATATACTAAACATAATAGTTCACCTTGAAAAGCTTCATAGAAAACACCGACCTTACCTAACCTTGTTAGTATGTTAAGATAAGCATCTTATTGCTTCGTAATTGCAATTATTACTTAACCAATACCAATAATAGGTTAAGTAACAATTGAAATTGCGAAGCTATAAGATGCTTATCTTAACATACTAACAAGGTTAGGTAAGGTCGGTGTTTTCATTGAAGCTTTTCAAGGTAAACTATTATGTTTAGTATGTCACCTATGCACGTATTTAATAAGTCAATATTGACTATACGAATTTGCGAGGACGGGTTGCAGATGCTCTGTTCAGGAGTACATCACCTCTCCTCACCTTTGCAGTAAGTGCTGGAGATTTGGCCATGGTCCCTTCAAATGCACAAGGTATCTCTATGCCCCTAGGGTGGAGAATCGGGTCATTCTAAGAAAGTGCTCTTCCCAAGTTCACTGCATTAATTGCGGTGACTCCCACCATACCTTCTCCCGCTCATTTATGCATTACGAATTTGAGGAAGCCATCCTCAATTTGAAACATCTCAATCATTCATCTTTTCCTTAGGTGAACCGTCCAGTACGCAGTCTTCCCTCTTTCTCTGGCATGTCTAATGCTTGCGTGTTGCATTCCACTTCTCCTCGCCCTCTCTTACTTTCTGAGTTTCGCAACCGTTTCCAGGTTTTGGACCCAGACACCTACACAAACACCTGCAGGTGAGACACCTAAAGACATCTACACTCACCTTGCGTTCTGAACCAGAGGGTCTTCCTCCTTGTTCTCTGTCTGGTGTTTCCTTCCTTCCCAGTCTTCCTTGTCTTCTTTGCCTTCTTTCTCTTCTCGCCCTAGTCTTTCTTAACCCTCTGTTTTTTTTACCCTCCACACCATCTGTCCATCCAGGCCGTTGTCTCTCTTTCTCCTAGGCATCTTCGTGTTGACTGCTCCCGTTCTTTTTCTGTTGAGATTGTCGAGGCTGTCGCCCAGTACATTGCTGCTTGGGCGAGCGGAACATTGCTGCTCTATTACATTGGTAGACTGGAGACTACCCCAGTCTCTTTACGTCAGAAATGTAAGCCTGGCTCCTCTCCTTCCTCACTGGCGGGTAAGAGAGCATTGCTCTCTTCCTTACCTTCCGACTAGACTCTCCTTGTATCTCCTCCCTGTTCAGTGGCTGAGTCCCCTGCCCCAGCTATGGAGGATCCCTTGATCCCCGATTCTCTCTCGGAAGCTGCCCTTGTTGAAGCGCACTTCCCGATTTCTGTCCCCCCCTCCCCCTGATTCCCTTGCCCACCCCTCTCCTATGCCTCCTCCCACTCTGGACTCAGTTCGCCTCTAGTCCATCCTACTGCTCCCTTGACTCCATCATCCTTGCTAGATTTACCTATCAGGGAAAACTTAACTGCGATTTCATTAATCCTGATCCTGAACCTTCTTAGTATAATGTATTCTTATTTTCCCTTGTTTTCCATTGTTCTCTGTTTCTGTTCTCTATTCTTAACAATGTCTATTCTTCAATGGAATATTCCTGGATTTTATACCAACTTCTACGATCTCCAATTTCTGATTACACAGTTTTCATTGCTTTATGTCTGTCTCGAGGAGCCGATGCTTGGCGCTTGTACTGGTCACTTCCGTGGTTATTCCTTTCTCTCCCCCTCTAGCTTTTGCTGGGGCGTCTCAACTTTAACAACAGATTCAACGGAGCATAAGGTCAATAAAGAGAAACCTGGCACTGGAACTTTAGAAGCTCAAAAGACAATTGAAAGGGGAAAGTTTAGAGGAATTATCATAACAAGCAACAAGAAAATTGACTCTTATTAATTATCAACTAATCTTGTGAACAATTTGCATCACAATATGTGCACGACAATATCCATGAATGGCTCTCAAACTTCTGAACCTCAAAGTATGTATAAATCGCTGCTAAGTGAAATGTTTGTCCTTGAAAAAAGACTAGTGGCCTGATGAAATACCGCCTAATTACGGAGACGCTAAAATATTATCTCTGTAAGAGGTTTAATCTTTCATATTACTATGCACTAAATGCATTTAGAGACTGTTGAGGATCATCGACGCCGCATCCCCCAAGATTTACACCCATTATTGAGCTGTTTACAAGTTAGTCCTTAAGTACTGCAGCGTGAGATATGGGATTCAGTGACAAGAACCGATAACAACAGCAACACGCTCAAGAATTCTCATGAATCATGTATCAACATTTATGTTTGTTAAACTACATGGACCTCCTCTAGTTCAGTGGAATCCTGAGCCATATGCCATATATGATGGCTGCGGTACCACAGCTCTGCAGATGACAACCAAACAAGTGTTGCTTCACACCCCCGAAAATATCTCACACCTGACCCTTTGTGAAACTTCTCACTGGTTGTATTTTGTGAGCACTAACTGATTTAACTTCTTAAATTGATAAATACGTGATTTATGTTGTTTCATTATTTGTGTGATAATTATATTTTACTATAATTAATGAGTACAAACACGAAATAATTAATCATGTGACATGTATAGAAACAGGATAGGAAATGACAAGCTTTTGTCAGGCCCACGAGTGCTCTGGCACTTATAAAATTTGCACTGCACTACTGTATGAATATATATATATATACATATATATATGCATTTACACTGCACCACTTTGTGTATGTAAGTATTTATGTATATATAATAAGAACTTTGGCCATGATCACTGCCTATAAAATTCTCAGAAACTGACAGGGTAGATAAAGATAAACTGTTAAGCACAGGTGGTATGGGAACAATTGGACACAGGTGGAAACTTAGAACCCAAATGAGCCATAGAGACATTAGAATAAACTTTTCCAGTGTAACAATAGTCAACAGATGGAATGTGTTAGGTAGTGAGAGCTACTTGGTGGTTACACTCAGTGTACTGCCACTTGTTGGTTACAATCAGTGTACCGCCACTTGGTGGTTACAATCAGTGTACCACCACTTGATGGTTACACTCAGTGTACCACCACTTGGTGGTTACAATCAGTGTACCGCCACTTGGTGGTTACACTCAGTGTACTGCCACTTGGTGGTTACACTCAGTGTACCGCCACTTGATGGTTACTCTCAGTGTACCGCCACTTGTTGGTTACACTCAGTGTACCGCCACTTGATGGTTACTCTCAGTGTACCGCCACTTGGTGGTTACACTCAGTGTACCGCCACTTGGTGGTTACACTCAGTGTACCACCACTTGATGGTTACACTCAGTGTACCACCACTTGGTGGTTACACTCAGTGTACCGCCACTTGATGGTTACACTCAGTGTACCACCACTTGTTGGTTACACTCAGTGTACCGCGACTTGGTGGTTACACTCAGTGTACCACAACTTGTTGGTTACACTCAGTGTAGCGCGACTTGGTGGTTACACTCAGTGTACCGCCACTTGGTGGTTACACTCAGTGTACCGCCACTTGTTGGTTACACTCAGTGTACCGCCACTTGTTGGTTACACTCAGTGTACTGCCACTTGGTGGTTACACTCAGTGTACCACCACTTGGTGGTTACACTCAGTGTACTACCACTTGATGGTTACACTCAGTGTACTGCCACTTGTTGGTTACACTCAGTGTACCGCCACTTGGTGGTTACACTCAGTGTACCACCAGTTGGTGGTTACACTCAGTGTACTGCCACTTGGTGGTTACACACAGTGTACCACCACTTGATGGTTAAACTCAGTGTACCACCACTTGTTGGTTACACTCAGTGTACCGCCACTTGTTGGTTACACAAGTGTACCGTCACTTGGTGGTTACACTCAGTGTACCACCACTTTGTGGTTACACTCAGTGTACCACCACTTTAATGGTTACACTCAGTGTACCGCCACACTGTGGTTACACTCAGTGTACCACCACTTGTTGGTTACACTCAGTGTACCACCACTTGATGGTTACACTCAGTGTACCGCCACTTGTTGGTTACACTCAGTGTACCACCACTTGTTGTTACACTCAGTGTACCGCCACTTGTTGGTTACACTCAGTGTACCACCACTTTGTGGTTACACTCAGTGTACTGCCACTTGGTGGTTACACTCAGTGTACCACCACTTGTTGGTTACACTCAGTGTACCACCACTTGATGGTTACACTCAGTGTACCACCACTTGATGGTTACACTCAGTGTACTGCCACTTGGTGGTTACACTCAGTGTACCACCACTTGATGGTTACACTCAGTGTACTGCCACTTGGTGGTTACACTCAGTGTACCGCCACTTGTTGGTTACACTCAGTGTACCGCCACTTGTTGGTTACACTCAGTGTACTGCCACTTGGTGGTTACACTCAGTGTACCACCACTTGGTGGTTACACTCAGTGTACCACCACTTGATGGTTACACACAGTGTACCGTCACTTGTTGGTTACACTCAGTGTACCGCCACTTGGTGGTTACACTCAGTGTACCACCAGTTGGTGGTTACACTCAGTGTACCACCACTTTGTGGTTACACTCAGTGTACCACCACTTTGATGGTTACACTCAGTGTACCACCACTTGTTGGTTACACTCAATGTCCACCACTTTGTGGTTACACTCAGTGTACCGCCACTTGTTGGTTACACTCAGTGTACCGCCACTTGGTGGTTACCCTCAGTGTACTGCCACTTGTTGGTTACACTCAGTGTACCACCACTTGTTGGTTACACTCAGTGTACCGCCACTTGTTGGTTACACTCAGTGTACTGCCACTTGTTGGTTACACTCAGTGTACCACTTGTTGATTACACTCAGTGTACCACCACTTGTTGGTTACACTCAGTGTATCACCATTTGTTGGTTACACTCAGTGTACCACCACTTGTTGGTTACACTCAGTGTACTGCCACTTGTTGGTTACACTCAGTGTACTGCCACTTGTTGGTTACACTCAGTGTACTGCCACTTGTTGGTTACACTCAGTGTACTGCCACTTGTTGGTTACACTCAGTGTACTGCCACTTGTTGGTTACACTCAGTGTACCACCACTTGTTGGTTACACTCAGTGTACCACCACTTGTTGGTTACACTCAGTGTACCGCCACTTTTTGGTTACACTCAGTGTACCACCACTTGTTGGTTACACTCAGTGTACTGCCACTTGTTGGTTACACTCAGTGTACCACCACTTGTTGGTTACACTCAGTGTACGGCCACTTGTTGGTTACACTCAGTGTACCACCACTTGTTGGTTACACTCAGTGTACCACCACTTGTTGGTTACACTCAGTGTACCACCACTTGTTGGTTACACTCAAGTGTACCACCACTTGATGGTTACACTCAGTGTACCACCACTTTGGTGTTACACTCAGTGTACCACCACTTGATGGTTACACTCAGTGTACCACCACTTTGTGGTTACACTCAGTGTACCGCCACTTTGTGGTTACACTGAGTGTCCCGCCACTTGATGGTTACACTCAGTGTACCACCACTTTATGGTTACACTCAGTGTACCGCCACTTGTTGGTTACACTCAGTGTACCGCTACTTTGTGGTTACACTCAGTGTACCGCCACTTTGTGGTTACACTCAGTGTACCACCACTTGATGGTTACACTCAGTGTACCAACACTTGATGGTTACACTCAGTGTACCGCCACTTGTTGGTTACACTCAGTGTACCGCCACTTTGTGGTTACACTCAGTGTACCACCACTTGTTGGTTACACTCAGTGTACCGCCACTTGATGGTTACAGTCAGTGTACCGCCACTTGATGGTTACACTCAGTGTACCACCACTTTGTGGTTACACTCAGTGTACCACCACTTGTTGGTTACACTCAGTGTACCGCCACTTGATGGTTACACTCACTGTACCGCCACTTGATGGTTACACTCAGTGTACCGCCACTTGATGGTTACACTCAGTGTACCGCCACTTGTTGGTTACACTCAGTGTACCACCACTTGTTGGTTACACTCAGTGTACCGCCACTTGGTGGTTACACTCAGTGTACCGCCACTTGGTGGTTACACTCAGTGTACCACCACTTGGTGGTTACACTCAGTGTACCGCCACTTGTTGGTTACACTCAGTGTACCGCCACTTGTTGGTTACACTCAGTGTACCGCCACTTGGTGGTTACACTCAGTGTACCACCACTTGTGGTTACACTCAGTGTACGCCACTTGTTGGTTACACTCAGTGTACCGCCACTTGTTGGTTACACTCAGTGTACCGCCACTTGTTGGTTACACTCAGTGTACTGCCACTTGGTGGTTACACTCAGTGTACCGCCACTTGTTGTTACACTCAGTGTACCACCACTTGATGGTTACACTCAGTGTACCACCACTTGTTGGTTACACTCAGTGTACCGCCACTTGTTGGTTACACAAGTGTACCGTCACTTGGTGGTTACACTCAGTGTACCCCACTTTGTGGTTACACTCAGTGTACCACCACTTTGATGGTTACACTCAGTGTACACCACTTGTTGGTTAACTCAGTGTACCACCACTTGATGGTTACACTCAGTGTACTGCCACTTTGTGGTTACACTCAGTGTACCACCACTTTTGGTTACACTCAGTGTACTGCCACTGGTGGTTACACTCAGTGTACCGCCACTTGTGGTTACACTCAGTGTACCGCCACTTGTTGGTTACACTCAGTGTACGCCACTTGGTGGTTACACTCAGTGTACCACCACTTGTTGTTTACACTCAGTGTACCACCACTTTGTTACACTCAGTGTACCGCCACTTGGTGGTTACACTCAGTGTACCACCACTTGGTGGTTACACTCAGTGTA
>WNGS01006212.1:44411-72119 GCA_020271785.1 Procambarus virginalis | reverse complement strand
TACCACCACTTGGTGGTTACACTCAGTGTACCGCCACTTGTTGGTTACACTCAGTGTACCGCCACTTGGTGGTTACACTCAGTGTATCGCCACTTGGTGGTTACACTCAGTGTACCACCACTTGGTGGTTACACTCAGTGTACCGCCACTTGTTGGTTACACTCAGTGCACCGCCACTTGTTGGTTACACTCAGTGTACCGCCACTTGTTGGTTACACTCAGTGTACTGCCACTTGGTGGTTACACTCAGTGTACCGCCACTTGTTGTTACACTCAGTGTACTGCCACTTGTTGGTTACACTCAGTGTACCACCACTTTGTGGTTACACTCAGTGTACTGCCACTTGGTGGTTACACTCAGTGTACCACCACTTGGTGGTTACACTCAGTGTACCGCCACTTGTTGGTTACACTCAGTGTACCGCCACTTGTTGGTTACACTCAGTGTACCGCCACTTGTTGGTTACACTCAGTGTACTGCCACTTGGTGGTTACACTCAGTGTACCGCCACTTGGTGGTTACACTCAGTGTACTGCCACTTGGTGGTTACACTCAGTGTACCACCACTTGGTGGGTTACACTCAGTGTACCGCCACTTGTTGGTTTCACTCAGTGTACCGCCACTTGGTGGTTGCACTCAGTGTATCGCCACTTGGTGGTTACACTCAGTGTATCGCCACTTGGTGGTTACACTCAGTGTACCACCACTTGGTGGTTACACTCAGTGTACCGCCACTTGGTTACACTCAGTGTACCGCCACTTGTTGGTTACACTCAGTGTACTGCCACTTGGTGGTTACACTCAGTGTACCACCACTTGATGGTTACACTCAGTGTACCACCACTTTGTGGTTACACTCAGTGTACCATCATTTGGTGGTTACACTCAGTGTACCACCACTTGGTGGTTACACTCAGTGTACCACCACTTGATGGTTACACTCAGTGTACCGCCACTTTGTGGTTACACTCAGTGTACCGCCACTTGTTGGTTACACTCAGTGTACCACCACTTGTTGTTACACTCAGTGTACCGCCACTTGTTGGTTACACTCAGTGTACCACCACTTTGTGGTTACACTCAGTGTACTGCAACTTGGTGGTTACACTCAGTGTACCACCATTTGATGGTTACACTCAGTGTACCACCACTTGTTCGTTACACTCAGTGTACCGCCACTTGTTGGTTACACTCAGTGTACCGTCACTTGGTGGTTACACTCAGTGTACCGCACTTGGTGGTTACACTCAGTGTACCACCACTTGATGGTTACACTCAGTGTACCGCCACTTGTTGGTTACACTCAGTGTACCACCACTTGATGGTTACACTCAGTGTACTGCCACTTGGTGGTTACACTCAGTGTACCACCACTTGATGGTTACACTCAGTGTACTGCCACTTGGTGGTTACACTCAGTGTACCGCCACTTGTTGGTTACACTCAGTGTACCGCCACTTGTTGGTTACACTCAGTGTACTGCCACTTGTTGGTTACACTCAGTGTACCACTTGTTGGTTACACTCAGTGTACCACCACTTGTTGGTTACACTCAGTGTACCACCATTTGTTGGTTACACTCAGTGTATCACCACTTGTTGGTTACACTCAGTGTACTGCCACTTGTTGGTTACACTCAGTGTACTGCCACTTGTTGGTTACACTCAGTGTACCGCCACTTGTTGGTTACACTCAGTGTACCACCACTTGTTGGTTACACTCAGTGTACCGCCACTTGTTGGTTACACTCAGTGTACCACCACTTGTTGGTTACACTCAGTGTACCACCACTTCTTGGTTACACTCAGTGTACCACCATTTTGTGGTTACACTCAGTGTACCACCACTTTGTGGTTACACTCAGTGTACCACCTCTTGATGGTTACACTCAGTGTACCACCACTTGATGGTTACACTCAGTGTACCGCCACTTGTTAGTTACACTCAGTGTACCACCACTTGATGGTTACACTCAGTGTACTGCCACTTGTTGGTTACACTGAGTGTACCACCACTTGGTGGTTACACTCAGTGTACCACCACTTGGTGGTTACACTCAGTGTACCACCACTTGGTGGTTACACTCGGTGTACCACCACTTGGTGGTTACACTCAGTGTACCACCACTTGGTGGTTTCAGTCAGTGTACCACCACTTGGTGGTTACACTCAGTGTACCACCACTTGGTGGTTACACTCAGTGTACCGCCACTTGGTGGTTACACTCAGTGTACCACCACTTGTTGGTTACACTCAGTGTACCGCCACTTGGTCGTTACACTCAGTGTACCGCCACTTGATGGTTACACTCAGTGTACCACCACTTGGTGGTTACACTCAGTGTACCGCCACTTGGTGGTTACACTCAGTGTACCGCCAGTTGGTTATCTTGATATGATTTTGGGGTTTTAGTGTCCCTGCAGCCCAGTCCTCGACGAGGCCTCCCCCCTAGGAAGCAGCCCGTGACAGCTGACTAACTCTCAGGTACCTATTTTCTGCTAGGTAACAGGGGCATCAGGGTGTAAGACTCTGCCCATCGTTTCTCTCCGGCGCCCGGGATCGAACCCGGGACCACAGGACCATGCGTCCAGTGTTCTGTCCGCTCAGCCACCGGCTCCCACTGGCTTGGTGGTTACACTCAGTGTACCGCCACTTTGTGGTTACACTCAGTACACCGCCAATTTGTGGTTACGTTTATTGTACCGCCAGGGTCGCCTTCTCGAACCGTTTGTCCTCTCTTCTTCCCTGTCTCCTCTGAGTTCTGGTGAACCAACTCATGTGGACTCTCGAACTCGCATCCTTTCCTGTCTCGATTTTTTTCTCTGCTCGTCGTCACCTTACACTAATTTCACATGGTGGGTTCTTGTTGACCATCATAACAGTGACCATTTCCCATCCTTGTTATTTTTTTCTCTTTTCACCTTCCCCTCTCCTTCCCAAGGTTGCAGTTTGCCGAGACTGCTGGAACCTATTCACCCTCCGACCTCTCCCGAGCCCATCTCCTCATTCATGACACAGTCTTCGACGCTGCCCTCTGGTCTATCCCTCGCTCTGTCTCTCGGGGCACGCGGAAGTGCGTTCCCTGGTGGACTGCAGAAGCAGACTGTACTCGAGCTGTCAGCTGTAAGCGTGCAGCCTAGAAGAAACACCGACGCCGGCAGATGGATGAATCTTTTATTTTGTTTCGGAAGGTGAGTGCGGTGGCCCGTAGGACCATTCGTACATCCAAACGGGAGAGTTGGAAATCTTACGTCTCCATCATTATGCCTGATACTCCTCTGCCACAGATCTGGAAGAAAATCCACAAGATAGCAGGTAAATTTGTTCCAGATGTCTAGCCGATCCTTCATCTCCGTGGTACTCTTCTGGCGGATCCAGTGATGGTCGTAACCAAACTGGGTTCCCACGTTTCGGCTGTTAGCTCCAGCTTTCACCTTTCTCAATCCTTCCTTCTTCATAAGCNGTTACACTCAGTGTACCGCCACTTGTGGTTACACTCAGTGTACCGCCACTTGGTGGTTACACTCAGTGTACCACCACTTTGTGGTTACACTCAGTGTACCACCACTTGATGGTTACACTCAGTGTACCACTTGTTGGTTACACTCAGTGTCACCACTTGATGGTTACACTCAGTGTACCGCCACTTGGTGGTTACACTCAGTGTACCACCACTTGATGGTTACACTCAGTGTACCGCCACTTGGTGGTTACACTCAGTGTACCGCCACTTGTTGGTTACACTCAGTGTACCGCCACTTGTGGTTACACTCAGTGTACCACTTGGTGGTTACACTCAGTGTACCACCACTTGGTGGTTACACTCAGTGTACCACCACTTGTGGTTACACTCAGTGTACCGCCACTTGGTGGTTACACTCAGTGTACCACCACTTGATGGTTACACTCAGTGTACCACCACTTGTTGGTTACACTCAGTGTACCGCCACTTGGTGGTTACACTCAGTGTACCACCACTTGGTGGTACACTCAGTGTACCACCACTTGTGGTTACACTCAGTGTACCACCACTTGATGGTTACACTCAGTGTACCACCACTTGGTGGTTACACTCAGTGTACCACCACTTTGTGGTTACACTCAGTGTACCGCCACTTGTTGGTTACACTCAGTGTACCACCACTTGGTGGTTACACTCAGTGTACCACCACTTTGTGGTTACACTCAGTGTACCACCACTTGGTGGTTACACTCAGTGTACCACCACTTGTGGTTACACTCAGTGTACCACCACTTGTTGGTTACACTCAGTGTACCGCCACTTGTGGTTACACTCAGTGTACCACCACTTGTTGGTTACACTCAGTGTACCACACTTGTGGTTACACTCAGTGTACCGCACTTGTTGGTTACACTCAGTGTACCACCACTTTTGGTTACACTCAGTGTACCACCACTTGGTTGGTTACACTCAGTGTACCACCACTTGGTGGTTACACTCAGTGTACCACCACTTGTTGGTTACACTCAGTGTACGCCACTTGGTGGTTACACTCAGTGTACCACCACTTGTGGTTACACTCAGTGTACCACCACTTGGTGGTTACACTCAGTGTACCGCCACTGGTGGTTACACTCAGTGTACCGCCACTTGTTGGTTACACTCAGTGTACCGCCACTTGGGGTTACACTCAGTGTACCACCACTTGGTGGTTACACTCAGTGTACCACCACTTGTGGTTACACTCAGTGTACCGCCACTTGGTGGTTACACTCAGTGTACCGCCACTTGGTGGTTACACTCAGTGTACCACCACTGTTGGTTACACTCAGTGTACCACACTTTGTGGTTACACTCAGTGTACCACCACTTGTGGTTACACTCAGTGTACCACACTTGTTGGTTACACTCAGTGTACCACCACTTGTGGTTACACTCAGTGTACCGCCACTTGTTGGTTACACTCAGTGTACCGCCACTTGGTGGTTACACTCAGTGTACCGCCACTTGTTGGTTACACTCAGTGTACCACCACTTGTTGGTTACACTCAGTGTACCGCCACTTGTTGGTTACACTCAGTGTACCACCACTTGTTGGTTACACTCAGTGTACCACTTGTTGGTTACACTCAGTGTACCACCACTTGTTGGTTACACTCAGTGTACCACCACTTGTTGGTTACACTCAGTGTACCACCACTTGTTGGTTACACTCAGTGTACCGCCACTTGTTGGTTACACTCAGTGTACCGCCACTTGTTGGTTACACTCAGTGTACCGCCACTTGTTGGTTACACTCAGTGTACTGCCACTTGTTGGTTACACTCAGTGTACCGCCACTTGTTGGTTACACTCAGTGTACCGCCACTTGTTGGTTACACTCAGTGTACCCCACTTGTTGGTTACACTCAGTGTACCGCCACTTGTTGGTTACACTCAGTGTACCACCACTTGTTGGTTACACTCAGTGTACCGCCACTTGTTGGTTACACTCAGTGTACCACCACTTGTTGGTTACACTCAGTGTACCGCCACTTGTTGGTTACACTCAGTGTACCACCACTTGTTGGTTACACTCAGTGTACCGCCACTTGTTGGTTACACTCAGTGTACCACCACTTGTTGGTTACACTCAGTGTACCACCACTTGTTGGTTACACTCAGTGTACCACCACTTGTTGGTTACACTCAGTGTACCACCACTTGATGGTTACACTCAGTGTACCACCACTTTGTGGTTACACTCAGTGTACCACCACTTGATGGTTACACTCAGTGTACCACCACTTGTGGTTACACTCAGTGTACCGCCACTTTGTGGTTACACTCAGTGTACCGCCACTTGATGGTTACACTCAGTGTACCACCACTTGTGGTTACACTCAGTGTACCGCCACTTGTTGGTTACACTCAGTGTACCGCCACTTTGTGGTTACACTCAGTGTACCGCCACTTTGTGGTTACACTCAGTGTACCACCACTTGATGGTTACACTCAGTGTACCACCACTTGTTGGTTACACTCAGTGTACCGCCACTTGTTGGTTACACTCAGTGTACCGCCACTTGTGGTTACACTCAGTGTACCACCACTTGTTGGTTACACTCAGTGTACCGCCACTTGTGGTTACACTCAGTGTACCGCCACTTGTGGTTACACTCAGTGTACCACCACTTTGTGGTTACACTCAGTGTACCACCACTTGTTGGTTACACTCAGTGTACCGCCACTTGTTGGTTACACTCAGTGTACCGCCACTTGTGGTTACACTCAGTGTACCGCCACTTGTGGTTACACTCAGTGTACCGCCACTTGTTGGTTACACTCAGTGTACCACCACTTGTTGGTTACACTCAGTGTACCGCCACTTGGTGGTTACACTCAGTGTACCACCACTTGGTGGTTACACTCAGTGTACCGCCACTTGTTGGTTACACTCAGTGTACCGCCACTTGTGGTTACACTCAGTGTACCGCCACTTGGTGGTTACACTCAGTGTACCACCACTTGGTGGTTACACTCAGTGTACCGCCACTTGTTGGTTACACTCAGTGTACCGCCACTTGTGGTTACACTCAGTGTACCGCCACTTGTTGGTTACACTCAGTGTACCGCCACTTGTGGTTACACTCAGTGTACCGCCACTTGTTGGTTACACTCAGTGTACCACCACTTGTTGGTTACACTCAGTGTACCACCACTTGTTGGTTACACTCAGTGTACCGCCACTTGTTGGTTACACTCAGTGTACCGCCACTTGGTGGTTACACTCAGTGTACCACCACTTGTGGTTACACTCAGTGTACCACCACTTGTTGGTTACACTCAGTGTACCACCACTTGTTGGTTACACTCAGTGTACCACCACTTGTGGTTACACTCAGTGTACCGCCACTTGGTGGTTACACTCAGTGTACCACCACTTGTGGTTACACTCAGTGTACCGCCACTTGTTGGTTACACTCAGTGTACCGCCACTTGTTGGTTACACTCAGTGTACCGCCACTTGTTGGTTACACTCAGTGTACCGCCACTTGGTGGTTACACTCAGTGTACCACCACTTGGTGGTTACACTCAGTGTACCACCACTTGTGGTTACACTCAGTGTACCGCCACTTGTTGGTTACACTCAGTGTACCGCCACTTGGTGGTTACACTCAGTGTACCACCACTTGGTGGTTACACTCAGTGTACCACCACTTGTGGTTACACTCAGTGTACCACCACTTGTTGGTTACACTCAGTGTACCACCACTTGTGGTTACACTCAGTGTACCACCACTTGTGGTTACACTCAGTGTACCGCCACTTGTTGGTTACACTCAGTGTACCGCCACTTGGTGGTTACACTCAGTGTACCGCCACTTGTTGGTTACACTCAGTGTACCACCACTTGTTGGTTACACTCAGTGTACCGCCACTTGTTGGTTACACTCAGTGTACCGCCACTTGTTGGTTACACTCAGTGTACCACTTGTTGGTTACACTCAGTGTACCACCACTTGTTGGTTACACTCAGTGTACCACCACTTGTTGGTTACACTCAGTGTACCACCACTTGTTGGTTACACTCAGTGTACCGCCACTTGTTGGTTACACTCAGTGTACCGCCACTTGTTGGTTACACTCAGTGTACCGCCACTTGTTGGTTACACTCAGTGTACCACCACTTGTTGGTTACACTCAGTGTACCGCCACTTGTTGGTTACACTCAGTGTACCACCACTTGTTGGTTACACTCAGTGTACCGCCACTTGTTGGTTACACTCAGTGTACCACCACTTGTTGGTTACACTCAGTGTACCGCCACTTGTTGGTTACACTCAGTGTACCACCACTTGTTGGTTACACTCAGTGTACCACCACTTGTTGGTTACACTCAGTGTACCACCACTTGTTGGTTACACTCAGTGTACCACCACTTGTTGGTTACACTCAGTGTACCACCACTTGTGGTTACACTCAGTGTACCACCACTTGTTGGTTACACTCAGTGTACCACCACTTGTGTGGTTACACTCAGTGTACCACCACTTGGTGGTTACACTCAGTGTACCGCCACTTGTTGGTTACACTCAGTGTACCGCCACTTGTTGGTTACACTCAGTGTACCACCACTTGTTGGTTACACTCAGTGTACCGCCACTTGGTGGTTACACTCAGTGTACCACCACTTGTTGGTTACACTCAGTGTACCGCCACTTGTTGGTTACACTCAGTGTACCGCCACTTGGTGGTTACACTCAGTGTACCACCACTTGGTGGTTACACTCAGTGTACCACCACTTGTGGTTACACTCAGTGTACCGCCACTTGTGGTTACACTCAGTGTACCACCACTTGTTGGTTACACTCAGTGTACCACCACTTGTTGGTTACACTCAGTGTACCGCCACTTGTTGGTTACACTCAGTGTACCGCCACTTGTGGTTACACTCAGTGTACCACCACTTGTGGTTACACTCAGTGTACCACCACTTGTGGTTACACTCAGTGTACCACCACTTGTTGGTTACACTCAGTGTACCACCACTTGTTGGTTACACTCAGTGTACCGCCACTTGTGGTTACACTCAGTGTACCGCCACTTGTTGGTTACACTCAGTGTACCACCACTTGTTGGTTACACTCAGTGTACCGCCACTTGTTGGTTACACTCAGTGTACCACCACTTGTGGTTACACTCAGTGTACCGCCACTTGGTGGTTACACTCAGTGTACCACCACTTGATGGTTACACTCAGTGTACCACCACTTGTTGGTTACACTCAGTGTACCGCCACTTGTTGGTTACACTCAGTGTACCGCCACTTGGTGGTTACACTCAGTGTACCACCACTTGTGGTTACACTCAGTGTACCACCACTTGTGGTTACACTCAGTGTACCACCACTTGTTGGTTACACTCAGTGTACCACCACTTGTGGTTACACTCAGTGTACCACCACTTGTGGTTACACTCAGTGTACCGCCACTTGTTGGTTACACTCAGTGTACCACCACTTGTTGGTTACACTCAGTGTACCGCCACTTGGTGGTTACACTCAGTGTACCGCCACTTGTTGGTTACACTCAGTGTACCGCCACTTGTTGGTTACACTCAGTGTACCGCCACTTGTTGGTTACACTCAGTGTACCGCCACTTGTTGGTTACACTCAGTGTACCGCCACTTGTTGGTTACACTCAGTGTACCGCCACTTGTTGGTTACACTCAGTGTACCGCCACTTGTTGGTTACACTCAGTGTACCACCACTTGTTGGTTACACTCAGTGTACCGCCACTTGTTGGTTACACTCAGTGTACCACCACTTGTTGGTTACACTCAGTGTACCGCCACTTGTTGGTTACACTCAGTGTACCACCACTTGTTGGTTACACTCAGTGTACCGCCACTTGTTGGTTACACTCAGTGTACCACCACTTGTTGGTTACACTCAGTGTACCACCACTTGTTGGTTACACTCAGTGTACCACCACTTGTTGGTTACACTCAGTGTACCACCACTTGTTGGTTACACTCAGTGTACCACCACTTTGGTGTTACACTCAGTGTACCACCACTTGTTGGTTACACTCAGTGTACCACCACTTTGTGGTTACACTCAGTGTACCGCCACTTTGTGGTTACACTCAGTGTACCGCCACTTGTGGTTACACTCAGTGTACCACCACTTTTGGTTACACTCAGTGTACCGCCACTTGTTGGTTACACTCAGTGTACCGCCACTTTGTGGTTACACTCAGTGTACCGCCACTTTGTGGTTACACTCAGTGTACCACCACTTGTGGTTACACTCAGTGTACCACCACTTGTTGGTTACACTCAGTGTACCGCCACTTGTTGGTTACACTCAGTGTACCGCCACTTGTGGTTACACTCAGTGTACCACCACTTGTTGGTTACACTCAGTGTACCGCCACTTGTTGGTTACACTCAGTGTACCGCCACTTGATGGTTACACTCAGTGTACCACCACTTTGTGGTTACACTCAGTGTACCACCACTTGTTGGTTACACTCAGTGTACCGCCACTTGTTGGTTACACTCAGTGTACCGCCACTTGTGGTTACACTCAGTGTACCGCCACTTGATGGTTACACTCAGTGTACCGCCACTTGTTGGTTACACTCAGTGTACCACCACTTGTTGGTTACACTCAGTGTACCGCCACTTGGTGGTTACACTCAGTGTACCACCACTTGGTGGTTACACTCAGTGTACCGCCACTTGTTGGTTACACTCAGTGTACCGCCACTTGGTGGTTACACTCAGTGTACCGCCACTTGGTGGTTACACTCAGTGTACCACCACTTGGTGGTTACACTCAGTGTACCGCCACTTGTTGGTTACACTCAGTGTACCGCCACTTGTTGGTTACACTCAGTGTACCGCCACTTGTTGGTTACACTCAGTGTACTGCCACTTGGTGGTTACACTCAGTGTACCGCCACTTGTTGTTACACTCAGTGTACCACCACTTGTTGGTTACACTCAGTGTACCACCACTTGTTGGTTACACTCAGTGTACCGCCACTTGTTGGTTACACTCAGTGTACCGCCACTTGGTGGTTACACTCAGTGTACCACCACTTTGTGGTTACACTCAGTGTACCACCACTTGTTGGTTACACTCAGTGTACCACCACTTGTTGGTTACACTCAGTGTACCACCACTTGTTGGTTACACTCAGTGTACCGCCACTTGGTGGTTACACTCAGTGTACCACCACTTGTTGGTTACACTCAGTGTACCGCCACTTGTTGGTTACACTCAGTGTACCGCCACTTGTTGGTTACACTCAGTGTACCGCCACTTGTTGGTTACACTCAGTGTACCGCCACTTGTTGGTTACACTCAGTGTACCACCACTTGTTGGTTACACTCAGTGTACCACCACTTGTGGTTACACTCAGTGTACCGCCACTTGTGGTTACACTCAGTGTACCACCACTTGTTGGTTACACTCAGTGTACCGCCACTTGTTGGTTACACTCAGTGTACCGCCACTTGGTGGTTACACTCAGTGTACCACCACTTGGTGGTTACACTCAGTGTACCACCACTTGTGGTTACACTCAGTGTACCACCACTTGTTGGTTACACTCAGTGTACCACCACTTGTTGGTTACACTCAGTGTACCACCACTTGTGGTTACACTCAGTGTACCGCCACTTGTTTACACTCAGTGTACCGCCACTTGGTGGTTACACTCAGTGTACCACCACTTTGTGGTTACACTCAGTGTACCCCACTTGTGGTTACACTCAGTGTACCACCACTTGTTGGTTACACTCAGTGTACCACCACTTGTTGGTTACACTCAGTGTACCGCCACTTGTGGTTACACTCAGTGTACCGCCACTTGTTGGTTACACTCAGTGTACCGCCACTTGGTGGTTACACTCAGTGTACCGCCACTTGTTGGTTACACTCAGTGTACCACCACTTGTGGTTACACTCAGTGTACCGCCACTTGGTGGTTACACTCAGTGTACCACCACTTGTTGGTTACACTCAGTGTACCACCACTTGTTGGTTACACTCAGTGTACCGCCACTTGTTGGTTACACTCAGTGTACCGCCACTTGGTGGTTACACTCAGTGTACCACCACTTGTGGTTACACTCAGTGTACCACCACTTGTTGGTTACACTCAGTGTACCACCACTTGTGGTTACACTCAGTGTACCGCCACTTGTTGGTTACACTCAGTGTACCGCCACTTGTTGGTTACACTCAGTGTACCGCCACTTGTTGGTTACACTCAGTGTACCACCACTTGTTGGTTACACTCAGTGTACCGCCACTTGTTGGTTACACTCAGTGTACCGCCACTTGTTGTGTACACTCAGTGTACCACTTGTTGGTTACACTCAGTGTACCACCACTTTGTTGGTTACACTCAGTGTACCACCACTTGTTGGTTACACTCAGTGTACCACCACTTGTTGGTTACACTCAGTGTACCGCCACTTGTTGGTTACACTCAGTGTACCACCACTTGTTGGTTACACTCAGTGTACCGCCACTTGTTGGTTACACTCAGTGTACCGCCACTTGTGGTTACACTCAGTGTACCGCCACTTGTTGGTTACACTCAGTGTACCGCCACTTGTTGGTTACACTCAGTGTACCACCACTTGTTGGTTACACTCAGTGTACGCCACTTGTTGGTTACACTCAGTGTACCCACTTGTTGGTTACACTCAGTGTACCGCCACTTGTTGGTTACACTCAGTGTACCACCACTTGTTGGTTACACTCAGTGTACCGCCACTTGTTGGTTACACTCAGTGTACCACCACTTTTGGTTACACTCAGTGTACCACCACTTGTTGGTTACACTCAGTGTACCACCACTTGTTGGTTACACTCAGTGTACCACCACTTGATGGTTACACTCAGTGTACCACCACTTGTGGTTACACTCAGTGTACCACCACTTGATGGTTACACTCAGTGTACCGCCACTTGTGGTTACACTCAGTGTACCGCCACTTGTGGTTACACTCAGTGTACCGCCACTTGTTGGTTACACTCAGTGTACCACCACTTGTGGTTACACTCAGTGTACCGCCACTTGTTGGTTACACTCAGTGTACCGCCACTTGTGGTTACACTCAGTGTACCGCCACTTGTGGTTACACTCAGTGTACCGCCACTTGTTGTTACACTCAGTGTACCACCACTTTTGGTTACACTCAGTGTACCGCCACTTGTTGGTTACACTCAGTGTACCGCCACTTTGTGGTTACACTCAGTGTACCACCACTTGTTGGTTACACTCAGTGTACTGCCACTTGTTGGTTACACTCAGTGTACCGCCACTTGGTGGTTACACTCAGTGTACCGCCACTTGGTGGTTACACTCAGTGTACCACCACTTGTGGTTACACTCAGTGTACCACCACTTGTTGGTTACACTCAGTGTACCGCCACTTGTTGGTTACACTCAGTGTACCGCCACTTGTTGGTTACACTCAGTGTACCACCACTTGTGGTTACACTCAGTGTACCACCACTTGTTGGTTACACTCAGTGTACCGCCACTTGTTGGTTACACTCAGTGTACCGCCACTTGTTGGTTACACTCAGTGTACCGCCACTTGTGGTTACACTCAGTGTACCGCCACTTGTTGGTTACACTCAGTGTACCACCACTTGTTGGTTACACTCAGTGTACCGCCACTTGTTGGTTACACTCAGTGTACCGCCACTTGTTGGTTACACTCAGTGTACCACCACTTGGTGGTTACACTCAGTGTACCGCCACTTGTTGGTTACACTCAGTGTACCGCCACTTGGTGGTTACACTCAGTGTACCGCCACTTGTTGGTTACACTCAGTGTACCACCACTTGGTGGTTACACTCAGTGTACCACCACTTGTTGGTTACACTCAGTGTACCGCCACTTGTTGGTTACACTCAGTGTACCGCCACTTGTTGGTTACACTCAGTGTACCGCCACTTGGTGGTTACACTCAGTGTACCGCCACTTGTTTACACTCAGTGTACCGCCACTTGTTGGTTACACTCAGTGTACCGCCACTTGTTGGTTACACTCAGTGTACCACCACTTGTTGTTACACTCAGTGTACCACCACTTGTGGTTACACTCAGTGTACCACCACTTGTTGGTTACACTCAGTGTACCACCACTTGTTGGTTACACTCAGTGTACCACCACTTGTTGGTTACACTCAGTGTACCGCCACTTGGGTTTACACTCAGTGTACCACCACTTGTTGGTTACACTCAGTGTACCGCCACTTGGTGGTTACACTCAGTGTACCGCCACTTGTTGGTTACACTCAGTGTACCACCACTTGTGGTTACACTCAGTGTACCACCACTTGTTGGTTACACTCAGTGTACCACCACTTGTGGTTACACTCAGTGTACCGCCACTTGTGGTTACACTCAGTGTACCGCCACTTGTGGTTACACTCAGTGTACCACCACTTGTTGGTTACACTCAGTGTACCGCCACTTGTTGGTTACACTCAGTGTACCGCCACTTGGTGGTTACACTCAGTGTACCGCCACTTGGTGGTTACACTCAGTGTACCACCACTTGTGGTTACACTCAGTGTACCACCACTTGTGGTTACACTCAGTGTACCGCCACTTGTTGGTTACACTCAGTGTACCACCACTTGTGGTTACACTCAGTGTACCGCCACTTGTTGGTTACACTCAGTGTACCGCCACTTTGTTGGTTACACTCAGTGTACCGCCACTTGTTGGTTACACTCAGTGTACCACCACTTGTTGGTTACACTCAGTGTACCGCCACTTGTTGGTTACACTCAGTGTACCGCCACTTGTTGGTTACACTCAGTGTACCACTTGTTGGTTACACTCAGTGTACCACCACTTGTTGGTTACACTCAGTGTACCACCACTTGTTGGTTACACTCAGTGTACCACCACTTGTTGGTTACACTCAGTGTACCGCCACTTGTTGGTTACACTCAGTGTACCGCCACTTGTTGGTTACACTCAGTGTACCGCCACTTGTTGGTTACACTCAGTGTACCGCCACTTGTTGGTTACACTCAGTGTACCGCCACTTGTTGGTTACACTCAGTGTACCGCCACTTGTTGGTTACACTCAGTGTACCACCACTTGTTGGTTACACTCAGTGTACCGCCACTTGTTGGTTACACTCAGTGTACCACCACTTGTTGGTTACACTCAGTGTACCGCCACTTGTTGGTTACACTCAGTGTACCACCACTTGTTGGTTACACTCAGTGTACCGCCACTTGTTGGTTACACTCAGTGTACCACCACTTGTGGTTACACTCAGTGTACCACCACTTGTTGGTTACACTCAGTGTACCACCACTTGTGGTTACACTCAGTGTACCGCCACTTGTGGGTACACTCAGTGTACCACCACTTGTGGTTACACTCAGTGTACCACCACTTTGTGGTTACACTCAGTGTACCGCCACTTGTGGTTACACTCAGTGTACCGCCACTTGTTGGTTACACTCAGTGTACCACCACTTGTTGGTTACACTCAGTGTACCGCCACTTGTTGGTTACACTCAGTGTACCGCCACTTGGTGGTTACACTCAGTGTACCGCCACTTGGTGGTTACACTCAGTGTACCACCACTTGTGGTTACACTCAGTGTACCACCACTTGTTGGTTACACTCAGTGTACCACCACTTGTTGGTTACACTCAGTGTACCGCCACTTGTTGGTTACACTCAGTGTACCGCCACTTGTTGGTTACACTCAGTGTACCGCCACTTGTTGGTTACACTCAGTGTACCACCACTTGTTGGTTACACTCAGTGTACCGCCACTTGGTGGTTACACTCAGTGTACCGCCACTTGGTGGTTACACTCAGTGTACCACTTGTTGGTTACACTCAGTGTACCGCCACTTGTTGGTTACACTCAGTGTACCGCCACTTGTGGTTACACTCAGTGTACCACCACTTGTTGGTTACACTCAGTGTACCACCACTTGTTGGTTACACTCAGTGTACCGCCACTTGTTGGTTACACTCAGTGTACCGCCACTTGTTGGTTACACTCAGTGTACCGCCACTTGTTGGTTACACTCAGTGTACCACCACTTGTTGGTTACACTCAGTGTACCGCCACTTGTTGGTTACACTCAGTGTACCACCACTTGTTGGTTACACTCAGTGTACCGCCACTTGTTGGTTACACTCAGTGTACCACCACTTGTTGGTTACACTCAGTGTACCACCACTTGTTGGTTACACTCAGTGTACCGCCACTTGTTGGTTACACTCAGTGTACCGCCACTTGTTGGTTACACTCAGTGTACCACCACTTGTTGGTTACACTCAGTGTACCACCACTTGTTGGTTACACTCAGTGTACCACCACTTGTTGGTTACACTCAGTGTACCACCACTTGTTGGTTACACTCAGTGTACCACCACTTGTGGTTACACTCAGTGTACCACCACTTGGTGGTTACACTCAGTGTACCACCACTTTGTGGTTACACTCAGTGTACCGCCACTTTGTGGTTACACTCAGTGTACCGCCACTTGTTGGTTACACTCAGTGTACCACCACTTGTTGGTTACACTCAGTGTACCGCCACTTGTTGGTTACACTCAGTGTACCACCACTTGTGGTTACACTCAGTGTACCACCACTTTGTGGTTACACTCAGTGTACCACCACTTGATGGTTACACTCAGTGTACCACCACTTGTGGTTACACTCAGTGTACCGCCACTTGTTGGTTACACTCAGTGTACCGCCACTTGTGGTTACACTCAGTGTACCGCCACTTTGTGGTTACACTCAGTGTACTGCCACTTGTTGGTTACACTCAGTGTACCGCCACTTGTTGGTTACACTCAGTGTACCGCCACTTGTTGGTTACACTCAGTGTACCGCCACTTGTGGTTACACTCAGTGTACCACCACTTGTGGTTACACTCAGTGTACCACCACTTGTTGGTTACACTCAGTGTACCGCCACTTGTTGGTTACACTCAGTGTACCGCCACTTGTTGGTTACACTCAGTGTACCACCACTTGTTGGTTACACTCAGTGTACCCCACTTGTTGGTTACACTCAGTGTACCGCCACTTGTTGGTTACACTCAGTGTACCGCCACTTGTTGGTTACACTCAGTGTACCGCCACTTGTTGGTTACACTCAGTGTACCGCCACTTGTTGGTTACACTCAGTGTACCACCACTTGTTGGTTACACTCAGTGTACCGCCACTTGTGGTTACACTCAGTGTACCGCCACTTGGTGGTTACACTCAGTGTACCACCACTTGTTGGTTACACTCAGTGTACCACCACTTGTTGGTTACACTCAGTGTACCGCCACTTGGTGGTTACACTCAGTGTACCGCCACTTGGTGGTTACACTCAGTGTACCACCACTTGGTGGTTACACTCAGTGTACCGCCACTTGTTGGTTACACTCAGTGTACCACCACTTGTTGGTTACACTCAGTGTACCGCCACTTGTGGTTACACTCAGTGTACCGCCACTTGTGGTTACACTCAGTGTACCGCCACTTGTTGGTTACACTCAGTGTACCGCCACTTGGTTACACTCAGTGTACCACCACTTGATGGTTACACTCAGTGTACCGCCACTTGGTGGTTACACTCAGTGTACCACCACTTGTGGTTACACTCAGTGTACCACCACTTGTGGTTACACTCAGTGTACCACCACTTGTGGTTACACTCAGTGTACCACCACTTGGTGGTTACACTCAGTGTACCACCACTTGATGGTTACACTCAGTGTACCGCCACTTGGTGGTTACACTCAGTGTACCACCACTTGATGGTTACACTCAGTGTACCGCCACTTGGTGGTTACACTCAGTGTACCACCACTTGTGGTTACACTCAGTGTACCGCCACTTGGTGGTTACACTCAGTGTACCGCCACTTGTTGGTTACACTCAGTGTACCACCACTTGTGGTTACACTCAGTGTACCGCCACTTGTTGGTTACACTCAGTGTACCACCACTTTGTGGTTACACTCAGTGTACCGCCACTTGGTGGTTACACTCAGTGTACCACCACTTGTGGTTACACTCAGTGTACCACCACTTGTTGGTTACACTCAGTGTACCACCACTTGTTGGTTACACTCAGTGTACCGCCACTTGGTGGTTACACTCAGTGTACCGCCACTTGGTGGTTACACTCAGTGTACCACCACTTGTGGTTACACTCAGTGTACCACCACTTGATGGTTACACTCAGTGTACCACCACTTGTTGGTTACACTCAGTGTACCACCACTTGTTGGTTACACTCAGTGTACCGCCACTTGGTGGTTACACTCAGTGTACCACCACTTGATGGTTACACTCAGTGTACCGCCACTTGGTGGTTACACTCAGTGTACCGCCACTTGTTGGTTACACTCAGTGTACCGCCACTTGTTGGTTACACTCAGTGTACCGCCACTTGTTGGTTACACTCAGTGTACCACTTGTTGGTTACACTCAGTGTACCACCACTTGTTGGTTACACTCAGTGTACCACCACTTGTTGGTTACACTCAGTGTACCACCACTTGTTGGTTACACTCAGTGTACCGCCACTTGTTGGTTACACTCAGTGTACCGCCACTTGTGGTTACACTCAGTGTACCGCCACTTGTTGGTTACACTCAGTGTACCACCACTTGTTGGTTACACTCAGTGTACCGCCACTTGTTGGTTACACTCAGTGTACCACCACTTGTTGGTTACACTCAGTGTACCACCACTTGTTGGTTACACTCAGTGTACCACCACTTGTTGGTTACACTCAGTGTACCACCACTTGTGGTTACACTCAGTGTACCACCACTTGTTGGTTACACTCAGTGTACCACCACTTTGTGGTTACACTCAGTGTACCGCCACTTGTTGGTTACACTCAGTGTACCACCACTTGTTGGTTACACTCAGTGTACCGCCACTTGTTGGTTACACTCAGTGTACCGCCACTTGTGGTTACACTCAGTGTACCGCCACTTGTTGGTTACACTCAGTGTACCACCACTTGTTGGTTACACTCAGTGTACCACCACTTGTTGGTTACACTCAGTGTACCGCCACTTGTTGGTTACACTCAGTGTACCGCCACTTGTGGTTACACTCAGTGTACCACCACTTGATGGTTACACTCAGTGTACCGCCACTTGTTGGTTACACTCAGTGTACCGCCACTTGGTGGTTACACTCAGTGTACCGCCACTTGGTGGTTACACTCAGTGTACCACCACTTGTGGTTACACTCAGTGTACCACCACTTGTTGGTTACACTCAGTGTACCGCCACTTGATGGTTACACTCAGTGTACCGCCACTTGATGGTTACACTCAGTGTACCACCACTTGTGGTTACACTCAGTGTACCACCACTTGTTGGTTACACTCAGTGTACCGCCACTTGTGGTTACACTCAGTGTACCGCCACTTGATGGTTACACTCAGTGTACCGCCACTTGTGGTTACACTCAGTGTACCGCCACTTGTTGGTTACACTCAGTGTACCACCACTTGTTGGTTACACTCAGTGTACCGCCACTTGTGGTTACACTCAGTGTACCGCCACTTGGTGGTTACACTCAGTGTACCACCACTTGGTGGTTACACTCAGTGTACCGCCACTTGTTGGTTACACTCAGTGTACCGCCACTTGTTGGTTACACTCAGTGTACCGCCACTTGGTGGTTACACTCAGTGTACCACCACTTGGTGGTTACACTCAGTGTACCGCCACTTGTTGGTTACACTCAGTGTACCGCCACTTGTTGGTTACACTCAGTGTACCACTTGTTGGTTACACTCAGTGTACCACCACTTGTTGGTTACACTCAGTGTACCACCACTTGTTGGTTACACTCAGTGTACCACCACTTGTTGGTTACACTCAGTGTACCGCCACTTGTTGGTTACACTCAGTGTACCGCCACTTGTTGGTTACACTCAGTGTACCGCCACTTGTTGGTTACACTCAGTGTACCACCACTTGTTGGTTACACTCAGTGTACCGCCACTTGTTGGTTACACTCAGTGTACCACCACTTGTTGGTTACACTCAGTGTACCACCACTTGTTGGTTACACTCAGTGTACCACCACTTGTTGGTTACACTCAGTGTACCACCACTTGTGGTTACACTCAGTGTACCACCACTTGTGGTTACACTCAGTGTACCACCACTTGTGGTTACACTCAGTGTACCGCCACTTGTTGGTTACACTCAGTGTACCACCACTTTTGGTTACACTCAGTGTACCACCACTTGTTGGTTACACTCAGTGTACCGCCACTTGTGGTTACACTCAGTGTACCGCCACTTGTTGGTTACACTCAGTGTACCACCACTTGATGGTTACACTCAGTGTACCACCACTTGATGGTTACACTCAGTGTACCGCCACTTGTTGGTTACACTCAGTGTACCGCCACTTTGTGGTTACACTCAGTGTACCACCACTTGATGGTTACACTCAGTGTACCGCCACTTGTTGGTTACACTCAGTGTACCGCCACTTGGTGGTTACACTCAGTGTACCGCCACTTGGTGGTTACACTCAGTGTACCACCACTTGTGGTTACACTCAGTGTACCACCACTTGTTGGTTACACTCAGTGTACCGCCACTTGTGGTTACACTCAGTGTACCGCCACTTGTGGTTACACTCAGTGTACCACCACTTGTGGTTACACTCAGTGTACCACCACTTGTTGGTTACACTCAGTGTACCGCCACTTGTTGGTTACACTCAGTGTACCGCCACTTGATGGTTACACTCAGTGTACCGCCACTTGTGGTTACACTCAGTGTACCGCCACTTGTTGGTTACACTCAGTGTACCACCACTTGTTGGTTACACTCAGTGTACCGCCACTTGGTGGTTACACTCAGTGTACCGCCACTTGGTGGTTACACTCAGTGTACCACCACTTGGTGGTTACACTCAGTGTACCGCCACTTGTTGGTTACACTCAGTGTACCGCCACTTGTTGGTTACACTCAGTGTACCGCCACTTGGTGGTTACACTCAGTGTACCACCACTTGTGGTTACACTCAGTGTACCGCCACTTGTTGGTTACACTCAGTGTACCGCCACTTGTTGGTTACACTCAGTGTACCGCCACTTGTTGGTTACACTCAGTGTACCACCACTTGTTGGTTACACTCAGTGTACCGCCACTTGTTGGTTACACTCAGTGTACCGCCACTTGGGTTACACTCAGTGTACCACCACTTGTGGTTACACTCAGTGTACCGCCACTTGGTGGTTACACTCAGTGTACCACCACTTGTTGGTTACACTCAGTGTACCACCACTTGTGGTTACACTCAGTGTACCACCACTTGGTGGTTACACTCAGTGTACCACCACTTGTGGTTACACTCAGTGTACCACCACTTGATGGTTACACTCAGTGTACCGCCACTTGGTGGTTACACTCAGTGTACCACCACTTGATGGTTACACTCAGTGTACCGCCACTTTGTGGTTACACTCAGTGTACCACCACTTGTTGGTTACACTCAGTGTACCACCACTTGTTGGTTACACTCAGTGTACCGCCACTTGTTGGTTACACTCAGTGTACCACCACTTGTGGTTACACTCAGTGTACCACCACTTGTGGTTACACTCAGTGTACCACCACTTGATGGTTACACTCAGTGTACCACCACTTGTTGGTTACACTCAGTGTACCGCCACTTGTTGGTTACACTCAGTGTACCGCCACTTGGTGGTTACACTCAGTGTACCACCACTTGTGGTTACACTCAGTGTACCACCACTTTGTGGTTACACTCAGTGTACCACCACTTGTTGGTTACACTCAGTGTACCACCACTTGTGGTTACACTCAGGTGGTTACACTCAGTGTACCGCCACTTGGTGGTTACACTCAGTGTACCACCACTTGATGGTTACACTCAGTGTACCGCCACTTGGTGGTTACACTCAGTGTACCGCCACTTGTTGGTTACACTCAGTGTACCGCCACTTGTTGGTTACACTCAGTGTACCGCCACTTGTTGGTTACACTCAGTGTACCACTTGTTGGTTACACTCAGTGTACCACCACTTGTTGGTTACACTCAGTGTACCGCCACTTGTTGGTTACACTCAGTGTACCACCACTTGTTGGTTACACTCAGTGTACCGCCACTTGTTGGTTACACTCAGTGTACCGCCACTTGTTGGTTACACTCAGTGTACCGCCACTTGTGGTTACACTCAGTGTACCACCACTTGTTGGTTACACTCAGTGTACCGCCACTTGTTGGTTACACTCAGTGTACCACCACTTGTTGGTTACACTCAGTGTACCACCACTTGTTGGTTACACTCAGTGTACCACCACTTGTTGGTTACACTCAGTGTACCACCACTTTGTGGTTACACTCAGTGTACCACCACTTGTTGGTTACACTCAGTGTACCACCACTTGTGGTTACACTCAGTGTACCGCCACTTGTTGGTTACACTCAGTGTACCGCCACTTGTTGGTTACACTCAGTGTACCACCACTTGTTGGTTACACTCAGTGTACCGCCACTTGTGGTTACACTCAGTGTACCGCCACTTGTTGGTTACACTCAGTGTACCGCCACTTGGTGGTTACACTCAGTGTACCGCCACTTGGTGGTTACACTCAGTGTACCGCCACTTGGTGGTTACACTCAGTGTACCGCCACTTGTTGGTTACACTCAGTGTACCACCACTTGTTGGTTACACTCAGTGTACCGCCACTTGTTGGTTACACTCAGTGTACCGCCACTTGTTGGTTACACTCAGTGTACCACTTGTTGGTTACACTCAGTGTACCACCACTTGTTGGTTACACTCAGTGTACCACCACTTGTGGTTACACTCAGTGTACCACCACTTGTTGGTTACACTCAGTGTACCGCCACTTGTTGGTTACACTCAGTGTACCGCCACTTGTTGGTTACACTCAGTGTACCGCCACTTGTTGGTTACACTCAGTGTACCGCCACTTGTTGGTTACACTCAGTGTACCGCCACTTGTTGGTTACACTCAGTGTACCGCCACTTGTTGGTTACACTCAGTGTACCACCACTTGTTGGTTACACTCAGTGTACCGCCACTTGTTGGTTACACTCAGTGTACCACCACTTGTTGGTTACACTCAGTGTACCACCACTTGTTGGTTACACTCAGTGTACCACCACTTGTTGGTTACACTCAGTGTACCACCACTTGTGGTTACACTCAGTGTACCACCACTTGTGGTTACACTCAGTGTACCACCACTTGTGGTTACACTCAGTGTACCACCACTTGTGGTTACACTCAGTGTACCACCACTTGGTGGTTACACTCAGTGTACCACCACTTTGTGGTTACACTCAGTGTACCACCACTTGTGGTTACACTCAGTGTACCGCCACTTGTTGGTTACACTCAGTGTACCACCACTTGATGGTTACACTCAGTGTACCGCCACTTGGTGGTTACACTCAGTGTACCACCACTTGATGGTTACACTCAGTGTACCGCCACTTGGTGGTTACACTCAGTGTACCACCACTTGATGGTTACACTCAGTGTACCGCCACTTTGTGGTTACACTCAGTGTACCGCCACTTGTTGGTTACACTCAGTGTACCACCACTTGTTGTTACACTCAGTGTACCGCCACTTGTTGGTTACACTCAGTGTACCACCACTTTGTGGTTACACTCAGTGTACCGCCACTTGGTGGTTACACTCAGTGTACCACCACTTGTGGTTACACTCAGTGTACCACCACTTGTTGGTTACACTCAGTGTACCGCCACTTGTTGGTTACACTCAGTGTACCGCCACTTGGTGGTTACACTCAGTGTACCACCACTTTGTGGTTACACTCAGTGTACCACCACTTGATGGTTACACTCAGTGTACCACCACTTGTTGGTTACACTCAGTGTACCACCACTTGTTGGTTACACTCAGTGTACCGCCACTTGGTGGTTACACTCAGTGTACCACCACTTGATGGTTACACTCAGTGTACCGCCACTTGGTGGTTACACTCAGTGTACCGCCACTTGTTGGTTACACTCAGTGTACCGCCACTTGTTGGTTACACTCAGTGTACCGCCACTTGTTGGTTACACTCAGTGTACCACCACTTGTTGGTTACACTCAGTGTACCACCACTTGTGGTTACACTCAGTGTACCGCCACTTGGTGGTTACACTCAGTGTACCACCACTTGTTGGTTACACTCAGTGTACCGCCACTTGTTGGTTACACTCAGTGTACCGCCACTTGGTGGTTACACTCAGTGTACCACCACTTGGTGGTTACACTCAGTGTACCACCACTTTGTGGTTACACTCAGTGTACCACCACTTGTGGTTACACTCAGTGTACCACCACTTGTTGGTTACACTCAGTGTACCACCACTTGTGGTTACACTCAGTGTACCGCCACTTGTTGGTTACACTCAGTGTACCGCCACTTGTGGTTACACTCAGTGTACCGCCACTTGTTGGTTACACTCAGTGTACCACCACTTGTTGGTTACACTCAGTGTACCGCCACTTGTTGGTTACACTCAGTGTACCGCCACTTGTTGGTTACACTCAGTGTACCACTTGTTGGTTACACTCAGTGTACCACCACTTGTTGGTTACACTCAGTGTACCGCCACTTGTTGGTTACACTCAGTGTACCACCACTTGTGGTTACACTCAGTGTACCGCCACTTGTTGGTTACACTCAGTGTACCGCCACTTGTTGGTTACACTCAGTGTACCCCACTTGTTGGTTACACTCAGTGTACCGCCACTTGTTGGTTACACTCAGTGTACCGCCACTTGTGGTTACACTCAGTGTACTACGCCACTTGTTGGTTACACTCAGTGTACCACCACTTGTTGGTTACACTCAGTGTACCGCCACTTGTTGGTTACACTCAGTGTACCACCACTTGTTGGTTACACTCAGTGTACCGCCACTTGTTGGTTACACTCAGTGTACCACCACTTGTGGTTACACTCAGTGTACCGCCACTTGTTGGTTACACTCAGTGTACCACCACTTGTTGGTTACACTCAGTGTACCACCACTTGTTGGTTACACTCAGTGTACCACCACTTGTTGGTTACACTCAGTGTACCACCACTTGTTGGTTACACTCAGTGTACCACCACTTGTGGTTACACTCAGTGTACCACCACTTGTGGTTACACTCAGTGTACCACCACTTGTGGTTACACTCAGTGTACCGCCACTTGTGTGGTTACACTCAGTGTACCGCCACTTGTTGGTTACACTCAGTGTACCACCACTTTTGGTTACACTCAGTGTACCGCCACTTGTTGGTTACACTCAGTGTACCGCCACTTGTTGGTTACACTCAGTGTACCGCCACTTGTGGTTACACTCAGTGTACCACCACTTGATGGTTACACTCAGTGTACCACCACTTGTTGGTTACACTCAGTGTACCGCCACTTGTTGGTTACACTCAGTGTACCGCCACTTTGTGGTTACACTCAGTGTACCACCACTTGTTGGTTACACTCAGTGTACCGCCACTTGTTGGTTACACTCAGTGTACCGCCACTTGTTGGTTACACTCAGTGTACCGCCACTTGGTGGTTACACTCAGTGTACCACCACTTGTGGGTTACACTCAGTGTACCACCACTTGTTGGTTACACTCAGTGTACCGCCACTTGTTGGTTACACTCAGTGTACCGCCACTTGTTGGTTACACTCAGTGTACCACCACTTGTTGGTTACACTCAGTGTACCGCCACTTGTTGGTTACACTCAGTGTACCACCACTTGTGGTTACACTCAGTGTACCACCACTTGTTGGTTACACTCAGTGTACCACCACTTGTTGGTTACACTCAGTGTACCGCCACTTGTTGGTTACACTCAGTGTACCACCACTTGTTGGTTACACTCAGTGTACCGCCACTTGTTGGTTACACTCAGTGTACCGCCACTTGTTGGTTACACTCAGTGTACCGCCACTTGTTGGTTACACTCAGTGTACCGCCACTTGTGGTTACACTCAGTGTACCGCCACTTGTTGGTTACACTCAGTGTACCGCCACTTGTTGGTTACACTCAGTGTACCACCACTTGTTGGTTACACTCAGTGTACCGCCACTTGTTGGTTACACTCAGTGTACCCCACTTGTTGGTTACACTCAGTGTACCACCACTTGTTGGTTACACTCAGTGTACCACCACTTGTTGGTTACACTCAGTGTACCACCACTTGTTGGTTACACTCAGTGTACCACCACTTGTTGGTTACACTCAGTGTACCGCCACTTGTTGGTTACACTCAGTGTACCACCACTTGTTGGTTACACTCAGTGTACCGCCACTTGTTGGTTACACTCAGTGTACCGCCACTTGTTGGTTACACTCAGTGTACCGCCACTTGTTGGTTACACTCAGTGTACCGCCACTTGTTGGTTACACTCAGTGTACCACCACTTGTTGGTTACACTCAGTGTACCGCCACTTGTTGGTTACACTCAGTGTACCACCACTTGTTGGTTACACTCAGTGTACCACCACTTGTTGGTTACACTCAGTGTACCACCACTTGTTGGTTACACTCAGTGTACCACCACTTGTGGTTACACTCAGTGTACCACCACTTGTGGTTACACTCAGTGTACCACCACTTGATGGTTACACTCAGTGTACCACCACTTGTGGTTACACTCAGTGTACCACCACTTGGTGGTTACACTCAGTGTACCACCACTTGTGGTTACACTCAGTGTACCACCACTTGTTGGTTACACTCAGTGTACCGCCACTTGGTGGTTACACTCAGTGTACCACCACTTGATGGTTACACTCAGTGTACCGCCACTTGGTGGTTACACTCAGTGTACCACCACTTGTGGTTACACTCAGTGTACCGCCACTTGTTGGTTACACTCAGTGTACCACCACTTGTTGGTTACACTCAGTGTACCGCCACTTGTTGGTTACACTCAGTGTACCGCCACTTGTTGGTTACACTCAGTGTACCACCACTTGTTGTTACACTCAGTGTACCACCACTTGTTGGTTACACTCAGTGTACCACCACTTGTTGGTTACACTCAGTGTACTGCCACTTGTTGGTTACACTCAGTGTACCACCACTTGTTGGTTACACTCAGTGTACCACCACTTGTTGGTTACACTCAGTGTACCGCCACTTGTTGGTTACACTCAGTGTACCGCCACTTGGTGGTTACACTCAGTGTACCACCACTTGTGGTTACACTCAGTGTACCACCACTTGTGGTTACACTCAGTGTACCACCACTTGTTGGTTACACTCAGTGTACCACCACTTGTTGGTTACACTCAGTGTACCACCACTTGTGGTTACACTCAGTGTACCACCACTTGTTGGTTACACTCAGTGTACCGCCACTTGTTGGTTACACTCAGTGTACCACCACTTGTTGTTACACTCAGTGTACCACCACTTGTGGTTACACTCAGTGTACCGCCACTTGTGGTTACACTCAGTGTACCACCACTTGTGGTTACACTCAGTGTACCGCCACTTGTTGGTTACACTCAGTGTACCGCCACTTGTGGTTACACTCAGTGTACCGCCACTGGTGGTTACACTCAGTGTACCACCACTTTGTGGTTACACTCAGTGTACCACCACTTGTTGGTTACACTCAGTGTACCACCACTTTGTGGTTACACTCAGTGTACCGCCACTTTGTGGTACACTCAGTGTACCGCCACTTGTTGGTTACACTCAGTGTACCACCACTTTTGGTTACACTCAGTGTACCGCCACTTGTTGGTTACACTCAGTGTACCGCCACTTGGGTTACACTCAGTGTACCGCCACTTTGTGTTACACTCAGTGTACCGCCACTTGTTGGTTACACTCAGTGTACCACCACTTGTGGTTACACTCAGTGTACCGCCACTTGTTGGTTACACTCAGTGTACCGCCACTTTGTTGTTACACTCAGTGTACCGCCACTTGTTGGTTACACTCAGTGTACCGCCACTTGTTGGTTACACTCAGTGTACCGCCACTTGTGGTTACACAGTCAGTGTACGCCACTTGTGGTTACACTCAGTGTACCACCACTTGTGGTTACACTCAGTGTACCACCACTTGTTGGTTACACTCAGTGTACCCACTTGTTGGTTACACTCAGTGTACCACCACTTGTTGGTTACACTCAGTGTACCACCACTT
>WNGS01006212.1:29784-43411 GCA_020271785.1 Procambarus virginalis | reverse complement strand
TATGTTGAATTTTTTTTACAAACGTTAAGCTACATAACATAAAGGCCGACAATAACATGACAGTTCATGAGCGTTTGTCTTGATTTAAGTTTAAGCTTCCTTAAGTTTCTAAGACGTGACTTTCCTCAGCTTCGCAGCATTGGCAGGATCTTGAAGACATGGTATGCGTGGCTTTGATTGTGCGTCCTTGGGAGGAATGAAACTGTTATAAGATGTTTCACTCATCACTCCACGAGATAAAAGTTTGTATTATATATTTAACGCTTCTGTACAGTAGTTGATTTTTTAAATAATTAAGATTCATTATGCTGATAACAAAGACTGACTAATTTATAACAAATATAGTGTTACATTGAAAGTATACATAAAGTATCGGTATAATGTTCCATTTACTCATAACAATAGTATTGCATATTTGTTTAATTATTATTTTCTCTAGAACATTAGTTTCCAAAGTGGGAGCTATGGCTCCCGGGGGCCCATTTTGCAATATGTAGGGGCCATAGTTTGAGGCATGTACAGGTTATGATACGGACCTGTACTGAGTGTAGGGGCCATAGGTTGAGGCAGTGTACGGTTATGATATACGGGACCTGTAATGAGTGTAGGGGCCATCGGAGTTGTCTCTGGAGATGATTTCGGGGCTTTAATGTCCCCACGGCCGGTCCTCGACCAGGCGCCCACCCCCTGGAAGCAGCCCGTGACAGCTGACTAACTCCCAGGTACCTATTTACTGCTAGGTAACAGGAGCATCAAGGTGAAAGAAACTGCCCATTGTTTACCGGCGGCGCCCGGGATCGAGCTGGGGCCACAGGATCACTCGTCCAGTGTTCTGTCCGCTCAGCCACCGGCTCTATCAGTTAGGGCAGTGTACAGGTCATGATACTGGTCCTGTACTGTGTGTAGGGACCATCAGTTAGGTAGTGTACAGGTTATGATACGGAACCTGTACTGAGTGTAAGGTCATCAGTTAAGGCAGTGTACAGATTATGATACGGGATCTGAACTGGGTGTAGGGGGGCATAGGTAGAAGCAGTGTACAGGTTATGATACCAGAGGATACTAGAGGGTACCTGTACTGAGTGTAGGGGGCATAAGTTAAGGTAGTGTACAGGTTATTATACCCGAGGGACCTGTACTGAGTGTAGGGGGGGGGGGCTACCCGCCACCCAAACACAACCGAAACTACGACGTTGGTACAACGTTCGAACAAGTTTTAACACCACCTAACCAGTTTATAACACCAATATATCAAGTAGTAACACGTTCTAATACTTATAAACACTTTTAAGCCAAGATGCAACAACTTTATTACAAGTTGTAACAAGCGGAAAATATAGACAGTTTCGGTTTGTGTTTCCAGGGATATTAATAACGACAATACGGGCTATTAATAACGACATATATAAAAAATTAGTAATGAGCGTAAAGATTTTGGGAACCATTGCTCTCGAAAACATACATTACAGATGTAACCTAGTTTAGTATTTGTTACTTTGAAGGAAATCTACTTTTGATTTTGTGACGTTAAGTATTTATCTCGTTTTGTTTTAATTATACTTATTTACTATTTATTTCCAGCAAAATTCACAATCAGGGAAGAAGGCGGCGAACTGGTTCTCTGCTCTGAGAGTAGTGAGGTCATGTAAGTACAAGTTGGTGTTTAATAACTAACCTTTAATTACAGACTCTCTGTATACGACTGTGGCTTACAGTAGGAAAGCAAGCAATATTGTCTTGACAAATGTTGAAAGTTCACAAGTATGTGATTGGTGAAACATCATTCATTTACGCTGCTGCAGCCTCGTGCGTAACTAATATTTATTGATAACGTTTACCTTTCTGCAGCCCAGTGCGTAACTAATATTTATTGATAACGTTTACCGTACTGCAGCCCAGTGCGTAACTATATTTATTGATAACATTTTCCGTACTGCAGCCTCGTCCGTAACTAATATTTATTGATAACGTTTAGACTATTGCAGCCTCGTGCGTAACTAATATTTATTGTTAACATTTACGCTGCTGCAGCCTCGTGCGTTATTAATATTTATTGTAACAGTTACACTGCTGTAGACTCAAGCTTATGGGCCATGAGGTAGTTTTCTGAACGTTGTCCAATGTCAACAAATCATTTTTGAATAGTTGTATATGAAAAGGGCTGCATTGTTCCAAGCTTCACATTAGCATATAATAAAAGGATTTGTTTCAGCGAATTTTCCAAATTATGTTTAGTTTTACTATACAAATAGTCAAAGTTCCATAAAAAATTATGCTAATATATCATGCTCTATTACTATTATAAAATCAATAAAAGAACTTAAAAAAAAGTCGAAACAGATTTGTAGAAACATAAACTCTACATATAAAGTGCAAGTTTCATGTAAATTGAATAAAAAATGAAAGTTAAAGGAACGTTTAAGTTACTTGAAAATAAATAAGTAAAAAATAAATTCTAAGGTTCTGCCATCTGTGGCTGAGGTTGACATCAACCAATTTCCTCCAAAATTGGCACCCTTATAGATAGATAGGCTTACGTGCAGTCAGGTGTATAAGTTTCATGAAAATCGTCCGATAAACAACAAAAAATTCACTAAATTTTTTTGGATAAAACTAATTATTAAATATTTTTATTATAAGCTATTGTAATAGCTAAGAGTCATAGATATCATTTCAGTTGACACTTGTGTTTGATGTTAATTTTTTACCATTTTGGAAAATTTTTGACACAATTCAATTTTTTTTCTCCCTTCCTATTTATGCTACGATGCTGAGACTTGGACCAGATGATGCCCTTTTCATATACAACTCGTCAAAAAAGTTTGATTGAAATCGAACGAGTTTTCATTTGTATATTTTTGGCATATTTGGAATGTTATGCCCCCCTTAGCTAATATTTATTGATAACATTTATACTACTGCAGACTCAAGATTAGCTAATATTTATTGATAACATTTACACTACTGCAGGCTCAAGCATAGCCATATTGTATATTGTTTGTTGGCCATATTGTTTGTTGTTAGCATTTACGTTTCTGCAGCCTCGTACATAATTAATATTTATTGATAACAGTTACACTACTGCAGACTCAAGCTTAGCTAATATTTATTGATAACATTTTACACTGCTGCAGACTCAAGCTTAGCTAATATTTATTGATAACATTTTACACTGCTGCAGGCTCAAGCTTAGCTAATATTTATTTGATAACATTTTACACATAATCTGCATAAGATTTGCATAATCTCCCTCAATCAGCCACTTGTCTATTCTCTTATTTCTAAGAGTAACCGATAGGACCACATTATTTATGGACCACCATACACCAGTGTCATTGTGGTAAATATGAACAAATGTATATCAGTTGTCATCCACACTTCAGTGGAAATAAACATTCTATTCACCCTGGGTTCTAGGAGACTCGAACCTGTGACCCCATGCCTGTGAGGTCATGAAGTTGACCTTACTTCTTGAAGTTAGGTAACTTCATGAAGTTACCATGAAGCTAAAGCTCTATCGACTGGGTTGTTAGTAGTCTTAATAAGGAAATTTCCAGAAGCAGCATCCTGCTGCCAAACTGGAATTTTCGACTTTCCCTGACTACTACTGATGCTCAGAGGAATTGGTGATCCACGCCGACGTCATATAAATTGTCATCAACACCTCCGTGGAAATAAATATTCCATTCACCTGGGCTCTAGGAGACTAGAATCGTGGACCCCATGCGTGTGCGGCCGAGCCACTATCGATTGGGCTATGAGTAGTCTTAATAAGGAAAGCAGCAGGATGCTGCTTCTGGAAACTTTCCTTATTAAGACTACTCATAGCTCGATAGAGCTCCGGGTTCACACACGTGAGGTCCACTGTTCGAGTCTCGTAGAGTCCAGGTTAAAGGAACTAATGCATACTTTTCCATAACCTTGTCCTGAAGTTACAGGCCATATATACTTTCCCCATACCTTGTCCTGAAGGTACCAGCCATGTATACTTTCCTCATAACCTTGTCCTGAAGTTACCAGCCATATATACTTTCCCCATACCTTGTCCTGAAGGTACCAGCCATGTATACTTTCCGCATAACCTTGTCCTGAAGTTACCAGCCATGTATACTTTCCCCATAACCTTGTCCTGAAGTTACCAGCCATGTATACTTTCCCCATAACCTTGTCCTGAAGTTACCAGCCATGCCTTGGTAACACCGAACAATCCATCCATTGCAGAGCGCTACACATTAAACTTTTCCATGTTGAAAAATCTGTCATTATGACGAGGATTATTTCATCATATCAATTGACTCGCTTCCAGATATATATAGTAAATGTACATACTGATTGTTCGTTGCTAAGTGCTAATGTTATTTTTTTTAATACAGTTGTATTAAGAATACCAGTAACCTCAATGGTAAAAATCTAAAGTCTTATAAAGTCTTAATAAACAATCCAAATAGTACAAGAAATGGAACAAGAAAGCGTTATTTATCTGTTCATTATATTTATGTCGGTGATGCGTCAATACGAGTCAAGTAAACATATTCAAACAAGAGGTTATGCAGCATTTCTTTCATCACCGTGTCGTCAATCTCTACTGTAGCCATAAAACTCAGTGGAATCCTAGATAGTATAACTTACACCAAGTCATCACCGTGTGGTCAATCTCCACTGTAGCCACACAACTCAGTGAAGTCCCAGATAGTATAACTTACACCAAGTCATCACCTTGTAGTCAATCTCCACTGTAGCTATAAAGCTCTGTGGAGTCCATTTCTTACAAAAGTATTAGTAAAATATAGACTTGGTTGTCATGTATTTACAATGTAAACAAAATATAATTGTAGCTTCTGGCACTGAAGAAGGACTGTATGCCAGACCTTGTGATGTACTGCAGCCTTAATGTTCCTTAACAATAAGTGTTTGGGATTTTCTCATAATGAGACTCCATCACTTATCATCAGACATCAGATAGACATCATTATTACAATTCAGTCAACTATTTGTTCGCACATTTTAAAAGTTCATATTCTGATAAATAGTCTCTTTAACAAATATTTATCTATATTGCAGTGAGAAAGAAAAGAAGATTGATGAACAGCAGGAAGAGGTACGTAAATATCTGACCAACTTTACACACTGTTTTCAAACACAAAATATATTTTATTCAACTTAACGTTATTGATAACAGGAATTACACAATCGATTCCCCAGTTGTTGCATTTTCTACCGACACATTCATTTTTTATATTTTTATTCATTAAGAATTCCTGTTATGACCTTCAGAAGGAGTTACCGATCAGTGGCCAGGTCTCTGTCCATTTGTCTCTCACTCTCCCAGTCTACCTCCCTCCCTCACTTTCTCATTCAACCTACCTCCCTACCTTACAGTCTACATTTTACCTCCCTCTTCCATTCTACCTCCCTCTCCCATTTTCCTCCCTACATCAGCGTCCCTCCCATTTTATCTTCCCGTTCTTTCTCGCAATGGGTCAAACTTGCTCGAGTAGTACTGAATCAACATTAAATCAACATTATCGACATTGAACCAATGTATTCGATATGGACTCAACGTCGATAACAGCCGAATAACAGACATCGGTTGGAAAATACTCTGAACAATGAAACCCACATTTCAGTCTTGCAAGGAGTTGCTGGTTGTCACAGTAGGAGCCAGTCCTAATAAAAGATAGATAGAAGGGTCGACCCCAGCCACCCTATGACACTCGTAATGCAACCACAATTTACCATGTTAAGTCTGACCACAACTGTCTGGCCGCCAGCCTCGGACAGATATTCTCTTATCAATTTAGACATTTTAACCGTATTTAGCTATTTAGAATATGGTTTGGTTTTGGGTTAATTCCTGTCAACCTTTAGGTTTATTAGAACATAACAGATGCTTTAATCATTACAATAACAACAGTGTATTTTGTAACTATCTTGGTGTATGGATGGTTTGTTGTTGCAAGGTCACTAACATTAATAGCGTGTCAGGTACGTGTACTTAAGTCTTGAGCATTATTCCTGCCTAAAGTAAACAAACTCAGTTTATATACACTATGCATACAGGACTAAATCATTTTGTATATATCAGCGTAGTAAAATGAATGTTGAATATGCTTTGTGTTATAATAGTAATACCATAACAGTCGGTCAAGAACCCCATTTACTCCAGAGTTCATTCACTGTTTATTTATTATAGTACTAGCTGTATCCTGCCACGCGTTGCTTGCTGTGGTTCAGCAACGCATGTGCATTGCTGACCCACAGCCATCTTCCCCTGTCTCCTGGTCCTCCCAACCATTCCTCACTCCCCCGTCCTCTCATCCTCCCAACCATTTCCCACTCCCCTGTCCCCTCGTCCTCCCCACCATTTCCTCCCTCCCCCATCCCTATGTCCTCACCATCCAACACTCCACCGTCCCCTAATTCTCCTAACCATTCCCCACTCCACCGTCCCCTTGTCCTCTACCATATCTCACTCCCCTGTCCCCTCGTCCTCCCTACCATTCCCCACCTCCTCCGGCCCCTCGTCCTCCGGCCTCGTAGCCTGGTGGATAGCGCGCAGGACTCGTAATTCTGTGGCGCGGGTTCGATTCCCGCACGAGGCAGAAACAAATGGGCAAAGTTTCTTTCACCCTGAATGCCCCTGTTACCTAGCAGTAAATAGGTACCTGGGAGTTAGTCAGTTGTCACGAGCTGCTTCCTGGGGGTGGAGGCCTGGTCGAGGACCGGGCCGCGGGGACACTAAAAAAAGCCCCGAAATCATCTCAAGATAACCTCCCCCACCATCCCCCACTTCCCTGTTCTCTTGTCCTCCCCCCCCACCAATCTTCATTCCCCTGTCCCCTCGTCTCCTACTCCCCGTCCCCTCGTCCTCCCCACCATTACCACCTCCCCTGTCCCCTCGTCCTCCCCACCATCCCCCACTCCTATCCCTTCGTCCTCCCCACCATTCCCCACTCCCTCGTCTGATGCATTCCCAAAAAATCTGATGTTGCCATAAAAAAATTGGGAATATCAAATGATCTGATGTTCCCATCACTGAAATATAAGAAAAACAATAAAAAAACGAAATAAAAAAAACTTTACTCACAAAATGAACGATATGGTAAACAACAAAGCCTAATTCCAACGCAATGTCACACAAATAATTAAATCAAAATTAAAATAATTCGAAATCTATGAAAATTCAATTTATCAATGAAATTGGAAACATTGAAATGAAATCAAAACATATTTAGTTTAGCGTGAGTTTCTCTTACGTGCAACAGATGGCGCTGTTTAAAAAAAAATCATGTTTTTATCTGTCACAGGTGTCGCATCTATACTTATACTTACGAAATGAATGGTATGGTAAACAACACAGCTCAATTCCAACACAATGTCACAAAATACAATGGGGCCTTGACTTACGATGCTAATCTATTCCCAGAGACGGATCGTAAATCGAAATATCATAAGTCGAAGCAATTTTTCCCATAAGAAATAAAGGGAATTGAATTAATCCGTTCCCCACCCTAAAAATATTAACATACAAATAATTTTTATACCAAATACAATGTTTTTTCTAACTATAATACAGTACCAAAGTTTCTCTTACCTTTATGGAGGGCTCTTGATGGCGTATGGAAGATGGTGATGAGGGGGAGGAAGAGAGTTGTTCCTGTTTGGAAGGGAAGTCTCCTTCCACTATCACATCAGGCAGTGATGTTTTCTCTGGGGTACTCTCTCTCCTACGTTTTGCCTGAATACCACTAGGACCTGGTTGTGGTTCAGTGCTTGTTTGTCACTACAAATTTGTCAAGAGGCATTTGTTGTTCCCTTCATTTTAACATTTGTCTGTAATGATGCATCACAGTGTCATTGAATAGGTTAAGGCAACGACCTACTGCAGCTTGATTTGGGTGAGTCGTTTCAGCAAAGGTTTGCAATTCTTCCCATGCTGCACACATTTTCTTAATTGTTGAGGAAGAGACATTCTGCACTCTTGTTTCTGCTCTATGGTCATCCTTACATGGGTTTTCATATGTTGAGCCTTACCACTGACTTTCCTGGGACTCATGGCGTGATATATAATAATTACTTTAATGTTCAAAATGCAAAAAATCACCACAAAAGCGGAATTTCTTATAGGCGCGATTGTCACTAAGCGGGCAGCTGTAGTAAACTGAGGCAGGTCGGCCGCGTGACTGGGAACCACACACTCGGTCGACCCGAAAGTGTACCAACAAATGTTGGAAGTCGATGACACCATCGGATGTCGAGTCGCATTTTTCGATGAAATTTACATCGTAACTCAAAATTATCGTAAGTAGGGGCAATCGTATGTCGAGGTGCCACTGTAATTCAATAAAAATTTAAATATATCGAAAACTATGAAAATTAAATTTATCAATGCAGTCGGAAATATTGAAATGTATTTCGTAACATATTTAGTTTAGCTGTGTGTTGCTATTACGAGCAACAGATGGCACTGTTTTTTTTTAACATGTTTTTTCCTGTCACAGGTAAGGCATGTATATAGTAGGTATATATACATATTCGAATGAAACGTGTCAGAATTTCAAAGCAGTCAATCGGTAAAGAGGTTTCGAAAATTTCTCACATGAAAAACTAACTGAAAATTAAATTTATCAGTGCAATCAGAAACATTGAAATGTATTTCGTAACATATTTGGTGTAGCTGTGTGTTGCTATTACGTGCAACAGATAGCTCTGTTTAAAAAAAAAACATGTTTTTCCCCGTCACAGATGTGACATCAAATTAATATGTATATATAAACCCACTCGGATGCGAATGGAACATTGTGTGAAAATTTCAAAGCAATCGGTGAAGAACTTTCGGAGATTAGCGATTTTCAACAAACAAACATTTCCATTTTTTTGTATAGATTTACACCCACTTATATTGATTACTGTATGCAGGCGTTAGTATTACTCAATATAAATACTCCCATTTCCATTTGTTTAATAACGAAAGTATTGGTTTTAGTAATGCTACTTGACACATTAGCTACTTGAATTATTCGCTATCAATATGGGCGTACGTCATGACCTCACCTCCAACCCGAGGTCACAGACTCCTTTTCAGGTCACAGACTGACTGAAGGAGGATGATATCCAGCAAAATAGCTGGGAAGTCGCAGACAATAGAGGGAACCAAGCCCTCAAGGAAGGATGGCATCATAACCATATAGGAATATACTTCGTACTCATTTTCAGTGTTGAAAGAGAACTGGAGGGGTTATCTTGAGATGATTTCGGGGCTTTAGTGTCCCCGTGGCCCAGTCCTCGACCAGGCCTCCACCCTCAGGAAGCAGCCAGTGACAGCTGACTAACACCCAGGTACCTATTTTACTACTAGGTAACAGGGGCATAGGGTGAAAGAAACTCTGCCCATTGTTTCTCGCCGGCGCCTGGGATCGAACCCGGGACCACAGGATCACAAGTCCAGTGTGCTGTCCGCTCAGCCGACCGGCTCCCTTGGGGAGTGAGTACGTAGGAAAACTGTACATAGATGGTAGGATGTTGATAGTTGTAAATTCCCAGGTGGTGAATATTTTGCTCGATGGGAGGTTTCTGTCCACGCTGAGCTGGCCTGGGACACCTGCCCTATCATTTGACACATTAACGCCCTGTCAACCTCACAACCTGGTAATGTCCTCGGAGCTGATCACTAAAGACTTTAACCTCGGGGAACAGATTGGACAGACTGAACAGACTGAACAGACGGGGTAACTGTGAGGCAAAAGAATGCTTGGGAGTGATGGAAGACTGCTTGGATACTGGAGTGACAAGTAATATAAGCAAGATTGTGGGGGTGACAATCCCCCTTCAATGGTGTCGCCTTGTCGTGGTGAGGAGGCTCACATACACTTCCCTGGGACCGGTGAAGGTCGACTTTGCCTCCTCTTCTGCCTCTCTTTGGGTGTTGTACATGCGAAAGTGCATCAACGTAGGGTCCTTGTGAGTCAACGGAGGGGTTGCCCTACGTGAATGGTTGGGTGTCCAGGCTGGGGCGAAAAGAAGAATGGGGCCTTGCACCAGTGTGGGAGAATGGATGAGGCAGTAGGGCTTCCCTGTTAAAAAGGGGCAGCACTGCTAGGGATGATACATCCCTTCCTGCACTGGCCCGCACTCGGCCTCCCTGGCTGTCCTGGTAGATGGTATCCTTTAGTTCCAGGCTCGACTTTTAGAATTGATGCTGTATGAAAACTGTACCGACCTCTCTTACCCAGGCTCGTGTTGTGGGCGACTAGGCCTTCGAGTCAGACTGTGATGGAAGACCGGACTGTAGCAGATCAGCCCCCATTACATTGAGCCAGACCAGACCATTGACCCTCCTGACTACCCCTCTCTGCTCCCCACCCACCTCCGTGGTGGTGTTAAGCCCCTAGCCTCCCAGTGTTGATCTGGAGCGGCTCCTTTCATTGTGATAACTGTGCCTTTTAATGTCTCCCCTCTCACTTGGGGGTGCTCGGTGCTGACCCCCTCAACAGACTCACTCGCATGATTCCTTCCAGCACTAATTGTTCCATGTCTTGTTTGGTTTGGCTACATGGACTAAATACTTTGATCTCAACTATCTGGATTTTGCACGTCCTGATGATTTCTCCTCCATAAAGACCTTCTTGATTCGGTGTTTCTGCCCCTCCCCCTGATTCCCTTGACCATCCCTCGACCCTGTCTGTCCGCCTCTGGTCCGTCCTCTATTTTTTGTCTTTGTTTCTTCATTGTTCTCTGTTGCTGTTCTCTCTCCTTTTGACAATGTCTATTCTTCAATGGAATATTCGTGGATTTAATGCCAACTTACACGAACTCAAACTTCTGATAACAGTTTTCACTGCGTTGTGTGTCTTCAAGAGCTGATGCTTGGTGCTCATCTCTGTCACTTTCGTGGTTATTCCTTTCTCTCCCCTACCCGCTGAAGCTTTAACTGGGGCCCATAACTCTACTGCTCTCTTGATTCGTACTGATGTTCCCTTCGTCCCCCTACTTTTTCAGTCGCCTATCCAATGTACTGCAGCCCGTATCTTTGTGACCCCCCCCCCCAAATGTTTCACTTTCTCTTCCTGATTTTAAGCATCTGTTGAACTCCTTACCAGAGCCTGTGCTCTGGTAGCCTGGTGCTCTGTGTAGGGTGATTTCAGCTGTCGACATACCCTCTGGGGTGATATGTCGGGTGACAAACACCCGAAATCGCCTTCTCGAACCGTTCATCATCTCTTCTGAATTCAGGTGAACCCACTCATGTGGACTCGAATTCGCACCCTTTCCTGTCCTGATCATTCTCTCTGCTCGTCGTCTCCTTACTTAGATTTCATGTGGCGGGTTCTTAATGACCTCCATAGGTGATAATTTCCCCATCCTTGTCACCTTTTTCTCTTTTCACCCTCCCTATCCTTCTGTAGAAGGCAGTTTGAAAAGGCTGACTGGAACCTATTTACCCTCCGTGCTACTCTATCCGACCTCTTCACTCTGCCTCTCCTTTGCGCCCTCCTCCTTTTTCATGACACCGTCTTCGACGGTACTTTCCACTCTATTCCTCGCTCTACCTCCTGGGACAGACAGAAGTGCATTCCCTGGTGGAATGTGGACTGTGTTCGGGCTGTCCACTGTAAGCGTGCAGCCTGAAAGAATTGTGTGCCGGCAGACGGCTGATTCTCTTTATCTTGTTTCGGAAGGCAAGTGCGGTGGCTCGTAAGACCATCCATACAGCTAAACGTCAGAGTTGGAAATCTTATTTTTCCATCATTATGTCAGATACACCTCTGTCACAGATCGGGAAGAAAATCCACAAGACAGCGGGTAACTTTGTTCCAGATGTCTCGCCAGTCCTGCACCTCTGTGGTGCACTTGTGGCGGACCCAGTGATGGTCGTTACTGAACTGGGTTCCCACTTTTCGACTGTTAGCTCTGGTTCTTATCTTCTTCAATCCTTCCTTCTTCGTAAGCCCGTTCTTGAATCTCATCCTTTAGATTTTTGCACTCATCTCCGACTTCCCTATAACGATCCCTTCTCTCTCTCTGAACTTCAGTCTGCCTTGGCCTTCTGTGGTTCTATGGCAGCGGGATCAGATAACATTCATTATGAGATGCTTCGCAATCTCCCTCCATGTGCGTCTCAGTACTTACTGAATCTGTATAACTGCATCTGGGAGTCGTCGTCAGTCCCTGAGGACTGGCTCGATGTCGTTGTACTCCCTATTCGGAAACCGGGGTCTCTCGGGACTTCCGCCCTATTTCCCTCACGAGTTGTGTCTGCAAACTCTTTGAACGTATGGTCAGTGTTCGTCTGATGTGGTTCCTGGAACACTCACCACCTCTCCCCTTCTCAATTTCTTTTTTGCAATTGCTGCAGCACGACTGATGTATTCGTGAATGTGGAGGTATGCATTCTATTGCTTTTGCTGTGAAGACCTCCATTGTTGCTGTCCTTTTTGACCTGGTAAAGGCTTACAACACCACCTGAAGATGCCATATTCTGTCTCAACTTCGTTCTTTTGGCTTTCGTGGTAATCTCGTTCTCTTTCTCCAAAACTTCCTCTCTCGTCATTGCTTTAGAGTGAGACTTGGTGCCTCTCTGCCTCTTTTCGGCAATACAAAGGTGTACCTCAAGGTTGGGTTTTGAGCACTTTTTTCTGGTTGCCTTCAATGGCCTTCTTTCCTCCCTTCCTTCTGGCATCTTCTCCGTTCTCTATGTCGACGATCTTACCTTTTGTTGTCAAGATGATTCGCCTCTCCTTCAACAGCGGCTTCAAATTGCGATAGATGCCGTTTCGTCTTGGGCCACCAATCATGGCTTTTAAGTTCTTTGCAAATAAGATTTTTGCTTTGACTTACTTGGAAGCAAGTCGTTTTTCGTCCCTCTTTTTCGCTTTATGGTCAGCCCCTTGTGTACAAAGATTCCACTAAGCTTTTGGGGTTAATCTTGGACACTCGTTTGTCTTGGTCACCCCATATCTCTTACCTCCGAGTTGAATGCTCTAAAGGTCCTTACCCTATTTAAGGTTTTATCCCATCCTCTCTTTACATTCCTCTCTTGTACTGTCTAAACTCGATTATGGTTGCTTACACGTCTGCTTCTTCTACTTTTCGCTGTCTTGATGCTTTACACCACATTACATTACGCCTCAGTTCTGGTGCCTGTCGCTTGACTCCTACCCTAAGCTTGTATTTTGAAACAAGTGTCCTGTCTCTTCAGGACTGCCATGATTGCTACAGTCTTCGCTACCTTGCGTGGTAGCGAAGACCTTTCAACACCCTCACTCCCGCTTATGTCGTGCTTTGACTTTTGCCCCTCCTGTGGTCCCTGTTCCCCTTCACCTCCCTCTTTCTGCTCACCTACAATATTCTCATTTCTTTAGTGTTACCAGTATATCTCCTTGCATTGTTCTGTCATTGGCCCCTTGGAAGGTTCCTAAATTTTGTAAAAATCTTGACCCACCTGACGAAAGCCCACCTCCTACAGTTCTGAAATGCCCTTTCCTTGAACACTTTTCTTCACACTCCCGCTCCATTTCCATCTTCATTGATGGGTCTGGAGATGGTGTAGGCTACTCTATTGTTTTTCCTGACCACACCTTATGTGGTCAGAACCACATTATTACATAATCGACCACACTTCTGGCCG
>WNGS01006212.1:0-14771 GCA_020271785.1 Procambarus virginalis | reverse complement strand
AGGAGAGTAAAGCTGGTACTTGTGGAGCAGGAGTATAAAGCTGGTGCTTGTGGAGCAAGAATGTAAAGCTGGTACTTGTGGAGCAGGAGAGTAAAGCTGGTGCTTGTGAAGCAGGAGGATAAAGCTGGTGCTTGTGGTGCATGAGTGTAAAGCTGGTACTTGTGGAGCAAGAGTGTAAAGCTGGTGCTTGTGGAGCAGGAGTGTAAAGCTGGTGCTTGTGGAGCAGAAGTGTAAAGCTGGTACTTGTGGAGCAGGAGAGTAAAGCTGGTGCTTGTGGAGTAGGAGTGTATAGCTGGTACTTGTGGAGCAGGAGTGTAAAGCTGGTGCTTGTGGAGCAGGAGTGTAAAGCTGGTGCTTGTGGAGCAGGAATGTAAAGCTGGTACTTGTGGAGCAGAAGAGTAAAGCTGGTGCTTGTGGAGGAGGAGTGTAAAGCTGGTGCTTGTGGAGCAGGAGAGTAAAGCTGGTGCTTGTGGAGCAGGAGTGTAAAGCTGGTACTTGTGGAGCAGGAGTGTATAGCTGGTGCTTGTGGAGCAGGAGTGTAAAGCTGGTGCTTGTGGAGCAGAAGAGTAAAGCTGGTACTTGTGGAGCAGGAGAGTAAAGCTGGTGCTTGTGGTGTAGGAGTGTAAAGCTGGTACTTGTGGAGCAGGAGTGTAAAGCTGGCGATTTTGGAGCAGGAATGTAAAGCTGGTACTTGTGGAGCAGGAGAGTAAAGCTGGTGCTTGTGGAGCAGGAGTGTAAAGCTGGTGCTTGTGGAGCAGGAGTGTAAAGCTGGTGCTTGTGGAGCAGAAGTGTAAAGCTGGTACTTGTGGAGCAGGAGAGTAAAGCTGGTGCTTGTGGAGTAGGAGTGTAAAGCTGGTACTTGTGGAGCAGGAGTGTAAAGCTGGTGCTTGTGGAGCAGGAATGTAAAGCTGGTACTTGTGGAGCAGGAGAGTAAAGCTGGTGCTTGTGGAGCAGGAGGATAAAGCTGGTGCTTGTGGAGTAGGAGGATAAATCTGGTGCTTGTGGAGCAGGAGGATAAAGCTAGTGCTTGTGGAGCAGGAGGGTAAAGCTGGTGCTTGTGGAACACGAGTGTAAAGCTGGTGCTTGCGGAGCAGGAGGATAAAGCTGGTGCTTGTGGAGCAGGAGTGTAAAGCTGGTGCTTGTGGAGCAGGAGGGTAAAGTTGGTGCTTGTAGAGCAGGAGGGTAAAGCTGGTGCTTGTGGAGTTGGAGTGTAAAGCTGGTGCTTGTGGAGCAGGAGGGTAAAGTTGGTACTTGTGGAGCAGGAGTGTAAAGCTGGTGCTTGTTGAGCAGGAGGGTAAAGCTGGTGCTTGTTGAGCAGGTGGATAAAGCTGGTGCTTATGGAGCAGGAGGGTAAAGGTGGTGCTTGTGGAGCAGGAGGGTAAAAGTGGTGCTTGTGGAGCAGGAGTGTAAAGCTGGTGCTTGTGGAGCAGGAGGGTAAAAGCGGTGCTTGTGGAGCAGGAGGGTAAAGCTGGTGCTTGTGGAGCAGGAGGGTAAGGCTGGTGCTTGTGGAGCAGGAGGGTAAAGCTGGTGCTTGTGGAGCAGGAGGGTAAAGCTGGTGCTTGTGGAGCAGGAGTGTAAAGCTGGTGCTTGTGGAACAGGAGGGTAAAGCTGGTGCTTGTAGAGCAGGAGGGTAAAGCTGGTACTTGTGGAGTAGGAGCGTAAAGCTGGTGCTTGTAGAGCAGGAGGGTAAAGCTGGTACTTGTGGAGCAGGAGTGTAAAGCTGGTGCTTGTGGAGCAGGAGGGTAAAGCTGGTGCTTGTGGAGGAGGAGGGTAAAGCTGGTGCTTGTTGAGCAGGAGGGTAAGGCTGGTGCTTGTGGAGCAGGAGGGTAAAGCTGGTGCATGTAGAGCAGAAGTGTTTAGCCAAGGTAAAGATGGTACTTATGGAGCTGGAGTGTAAAGCCAAGGTAAAGCTTGTGTTTGTGGAGCAGGGGGCCAGATTCACGAAGCAATTACGCCAGCAGTTACTAACCTGTACATCTTTTCTCAATCTTTAACGGATTTGTTTACAATTGTTAAACAGTTAATGAGCTCCGAAGTACCAGTAGGCTGTTTATAACAATACCAACAGTTGGTTGGGGAGTTTTCATGTTTGTAAACTGTTTAACAATTCTGAGTGTAAAGTCAAGGTAAAGCAGGTGCTTGTGGAGGAGTGTAAAGCCAAGGTAATGCTGGTGCTTGGGGAGCAAGAGTGTAAAGCTAAGATAAAGCTGGTGCTTGTGGAGCAGGAGTGTAAAGCCAAGGAAAAGATGGTGCTTCTGGAGCAGGAGTGTAAAGCTAAGGTAAAGGTGGTGCCTGTGGAGCAGGAGTGTAAAGCGAAGGTAAAGGTGGTGCTTATGGAACAGGAGTGCAAAGCCAAGGTAAAGCTGGTGCTTGTGGAGCAGGAGTGTAAAGCTGGTACTTGTGCAGCAGGAGTGTAAAGCTAAGGTAAAGCTGGTGCTTGGGGAACACTGTTGTGTAGAGGGACAAGATAAAGCTGGTGCTTGGGGAGCACTGTTGTGTAGAGGGACAAGATAAAGCAGGTGCTTGGGGAGCACTGTTGTGTAGAGGGACAAGATAAAGCTGGTGCTTGGGGAGCACTGTTGTGTAGAGGGACAAGATAAAGTTGGTGCTTGTGGAGCACTTGTGTAGAGGGACAAGATAAAGCTGGTGCTTGGGGAGCACTGTTGTGTAGAGGGACAAGATAAAGCAGGTGCTTGGGGAGCACTGTTGTGTAGAGGGACAAGATAAAGCTGGTGCTTGTGGAGCACTTGTGTAGAGGGACAAGATAAAGCTGGTGCTTGTGGAGCACTGTTGTGTAGAGGGACAAGATAAAGCTGGTGCTTGGGGAGCACTTGTGTAGAGGGACAAGATAAAGCTGGTGCTTGTGGAGCACTTGTGTAGAGGGACAAGATAAAGCTGGTGCTTGAGGAGCATTTGTGTAGAGGAGCAAGATAAAGCTGGTGCTTGGGGAGCACTGTTGTGTAGCGGGACAAGATAAAGTAGGTGCTTGCGGAGCACTGTTGTGTAGAGGGACAACAGAAGAATGTTTTGCATATCATAAGTAACAAGTGTTGCTACCATTTCACAACCCACAGCACTTTCCTCGTTATGGTAACTTCCCCCCCCCCCCCCTCCAACTACCATCGCTGTTACAATCATGTCACGGTATAGTAACGCCTCCCCCGTCTCATGTGAGGGTATGGTAACTTTCCCCCTCCGATCCCTCTTATAGACATGTCAGGAAATGGTAGCTCATCCCCCATCTCTTACAATCATGTCAGGAAGTGGTAATTCCTCCCCCCCCCCCATCCCATCCATCTTATAGTCATGTCAGGGAATGGTAAGCCCTCCCTCATCCTTCTTATAATTATGTTAGAGGTGATAGGAATTACTAGAAATATGGTGAGTATAATTAGGGAGACAATATTATAATCATCACGTTTGCCTTGTACCTAGTGTACTGTATTGGTTTGTGTAGAGGAGTGTAGTGGAAAATCAGTGTACATCTTAATTACACTTCATTACTATGTTTTTACATTTTACCATTCACAATCATCATTATTGTACATCTTGGTCTCACTACAGTCTCTTCTACACAATCTTCATTGTCACAGGTCTCACTACACAATCTTCATTTTCACAAGTCTCACTACACAATCTTCATTTTCACAAGTCTCACTACACAATCTTCATTGTCACAAGTCTCACTACACAATCTTCATTTCACAAGTCTCACTACACAATCTTCATTTTAACAAGTCTCATTACACAATCTTCATTGTCACAAGTCTCATTACACAATCTTCATTGTCACAAGTCTCAATACACAGTCTTCATTATGACAAGTCTTATACACAAAACCATCTTCATTGTGACAAGTCTCATTACACAATCTTCATTGTAACAATTTTTATTACACAATCTTCATTGTGACAAGTCTCTACACAATCTTCATTTTGACAAGTCTCACTACACACAACCATCTTCAAGTCTCACTTCACACAACCATCTTCAAGTCTCACTACACAGTCTTCATTGTCACAAGTCTCACTACACAATCTTCATTGTCACAAGTCTTATATACACACAACCATCTTCATTGTCACAAGTCTCACTACACAGTCTTCATTGTGATAAAGTCTTTACACGCTTCTTCATTGTTGCAAGTCACACATCATAATCTTCATTGTGCCAAGTTTTACTACACAATCTTCATTGTGATATGTCTCATACACAGTCTTCTTCATTGTGACAAGTCCCACTACACAATCTTTCTCATTGTAACAAGTATCATACACACAATCCTCTTCAGAGTGACAAGTCCCACTACACAATCTTTCATTGTAACAAGTATCATACACACAATCCTCTTCATTGTGATAAGTCTCACTACACACTTCTTGTTTGTGAAAAGTCTTACTACAATCTTCATTGTCACAAGTCTCATACACACAATCTTCATTGTCACAAGTCTCACGACACAATCTTCATTGTCACAAGTCTCGCTACACAATCTTCATTGTCACAAGTCTCGCTACATAATCTTCATTGTCACAAGTCTCGCTACACAATCTTCATTGTCACAAGTCTCGCTACACAATCTTCTTTGTCACAAGTCTCACTACACAATCTTCACTGACAACTCTCTAGATACGACCTTCATCATTGCATCAAGTCTCGCTGTACAATCTTCATGCTAAGCTTCACTACATATTCTTCATTATAACACTATCACAACACACATTCTTCATTGTAAAACTACAAATATTCTTCATCACTAACAGTTTCCTATACAATCTTAATTTTAAGTAACAACACAATCATCATTGTTCGTCGCAGTACACAATCTTCATCAGTGAAACAGTCACAACACAATGTTCAGTGTAAGTCTGCATAATCTTCATTGTAAGTATAGTGTCACAATATTCATCTTTATAAATTTGCACAATATTCGTCCGTGCAATAATCTCACTAGAAAATCTTCATCATTTTGTCTCACTACAAAATCTTCATCGATTAAAGTCTCACTACTCACAATCGTCATTGTTGTAACACTCTCCATTGGCATTTTTCATTGTAGAATTCCTTATACAATGTTCGTCATTGTGAGTTTTGGTACAAAATTTTCTTCATTGTAACACACCACATTGATTTACATGATGGGAGTCTGGTATTGATTTATATAATGGGAGTGTGGGTATTGATTTATATAATGAGAGTCTGGGTATTGATTTACATGTTGGCAGTCTGGGTGTTGATATATATGATGAGAGTGAGTATTGATTTACATGATGAGAGTATGGGAATATGATGAGAGTCTGGGTATTGATTTATATGATGGGAATCTGGGTATTGATTTATTTGATGGGAGTCTGGATGTTGATTTATATGATGGGATTCTGGATGTTGATTTATTTGAAGAGTGTCTGGGTATTAATTAACATGATAGTAGTTTGGGTATTGATTTACATGATGGTAGTCTGGGTAATGATTTGTTTGGTGGGAGACTGGGAATTGATTTATATTATGGTAGTCTCGGTATGTATGGATTTGAATGATGGGAGTCTGGGTATTGATTTATATCTGGGAATTGATTTATATTATGGTAGTCTCGGTATGTATGGATTTGAATGATGGGAGTCTGGGTATTGATTTATATCTGAGAATTGATTTATATTATGGTAGTCTCGGTATGTATTGATTTATATGATGGGAGTCTAGGTATTGATAAATGTGATGGGAGTCTGGAAATTGATTTATATGATTGTAGCCTGGGTATGGAATTACAAATGGGAATCTGCGTATTGATTTACATAATGTGTCTTCGTATTGATATTCATGATGGGAATCTGGATATTGTTTTATATGAGGAGATTCTGGGTATTGATTTATGTGATAAGAGTCCGGATATTAATTTATATGATAGGAGTGTGTTGATTTATTTGATGTAAGTCTGGTTATGTATTAATGTGAGTAAGTCTAATCTGTAAGTCTACGTATGTATTAATGTGATGGGAGTCGTAAGTCTGGGTGTGCATTAATGTGATAGGAGTCTACATTAGTCAAAGCATTGCTATGTTAACTAACAAAATATTCATCAGTCAGAGATAAAGATGAACACCAGTCAATATGTTCATCATAATAGTCATGCAGAAAGACATACATGGTCTTCGCTTCACAGAGGTAAACACGCCTTGTCTGGCTATCATCTATTGGTAGGCTGCATCGCCTGCTGATGCACTTGGCAATATGTTTCATTTGACAAAATTATTACCACACCTTTTATTATTGTATACTTTAACGTGAATTATTACCATTCCTTGAATTATTGTGTACTTTAACGTGAATTATTACCACATCTTGTATTATTGTATACTTTAACGTGAATTATTACCATTCCTTGAATTATTGTGTACTTTAACGTGAATTATTACCACATCTTGTATTATTTATTTTAATGTGAAGTATTGCCATAAATGTTGGGGATTATTTATCTAGTGTTAAAAAGTTTAATCCATAATACTTTATCTAAAGAACGTTGTGAGTCTAGTTTCTGAAAATGACAGGTAATTTAAAATCATCATTAAATATTTAATAGAATAATGCTGCTAAAATAATCTTACCAGTCCAGGTACTGGATTCGTTATGTTCCACAACTAACACCTGGATGGATTTATTGTGCGTAATAAGGCATCAAATTAAGATAGTCTTGTTACCTAATGTGCAACAACTCCCCAAGAGGTCGCAAAACAGCTGTCAAACTTGCTATTCACACGAGCAAACATTAACAGGCCAGGAATAAATTATTGTAAACGTCTATTCACCAATATTGTCTTAACGTAATCATTGTGTTATTCAGACTGACGTTGAAACCGGTAGGGTATTCAGTAATATATATATATATATATATATATATATATATATATATATATATATATATATATATATATATATATATATATACAAATAATAATAAATAACGTAATAATATATACAAGAAAACAGCTGGTCTATTTTACATTGCCAAGGTTGGGCAAATAATAAATATGAGATTAGATTCTGGTGTATCGTCTACTTTGATATGCATCTGCGATGATATAAATTACATATTGTACGTTTATTGCTCAAGTTGAAGGTGTGTTGTCTGAAACCGCGTTCCAATGATAAATATTTTAGTCAAAATCAACGTCTTTTATTTTTTTGACCTTTATTAAACTGACTACATTTATTAGATTACATGAAAACCAAATACTGTAGTTTTTGTAGCTTGGTTACACACAGTTTATTCATGAGGGGATAAAACTGCAAGAATCTTAAGATAATGAAGGTTTTAGAAAACGCTTTATACTTTTTTGTTATTATGTTGAATTTTTTTTACAAACGTTAAGCTACATAACATAAAGGCCGACAATAACATGACAGTTCATGAGCGTTTGTCTTGGATTTAAGTTTAAGCTTCCTTAAGTTTCTAAGACGTGACTTTCCTCAGCTTCGCAGCATTGGCAGGATCTTGGAAGACATGGAGATGCGTGGCTTTGATTGTGCGTCCTTGGGAGGAATGAAAACTGTTTATAAGATGTTTCACTCATCACTCCACGAGATAAAAAGTTTGTATTATATATTTAACGCTTAACTGTACAGTAGTTGATTTTTTAAATAATTTAAGATTCATTATGCTGATAAAAAAGACTGACTAATTTATAACAAATATAGTGTTACATTGAAAAGTATACATAAAGTATCGGTATAATGTTCCATTTACTCATAACAATAGTATTGCATATTTGTTTAATTATTATTTTCTCTAGAACATTAGTTTCCAAAGTGGGAGCTATGGCTCCCGGGGGCCCATTTTGCAATATGTAGGGGCCATAGGTTGAGGCAGTGTACAGGTTATGATACGGGACCTGTACTGAGTGTAGGGGCCATAGGTTGAGGCAGTGTACAGGTTATGATACGGGACCTGTAATGAGTGTAGGGGCCATCTGGAGGTTATCTGGAGATGATTTCGGGGCTTTAATGTCCCCACGGCCCGGTCCTCGACCAGGCGCCCACCCCCTGGAAGCAGCCCGTGACAGCTGACTAACTCCCAGGTACCTATTTACTGCTAGGTAACAGGAGCATCAAGGTGAAAGAAACTGCCCATTGTTTACCGGCGGCGCCCGGGATCGAGCCTGGGGCCACAGGATCACTCGTCCAGTGTTCTGTCCGCTCAGCCACCGGCTCTATCAGTTAAGGCAGTGTACAGGTCATGATACTGGTCCTGTACTGTGTGTAGGGACTATCAGTTAAGGTAGTGTACAGGTTATGATACGGAACCTGTACTGAGTGTAAGGGTCATCAGTTAAGGCAGTGTACAGATTATGATACGGGATCTGAACTGGGTGTAGGGGGCATAGGTAGAAGCAGTGTACGGGTTATGATACCAGAGGATACTAGAGGGTACCTGTACTGAGTGTAGGGGGCATAAGTTAAGGCAGTGTACAGGTTATGATACCCGAGGGGACCTGTACTGAGTGTAGGGGGGGCTACCCGCCAAACACACCGAAACTACGACGTTGGTACAACGTTCGAACAAGTTTTAACACCACCTAACCAGTTATAACAACCAATATATCAAGTAGTAACAACGTTCTAATACGTTATAAACACTTTAAGCCAAGATGCAACAACTTTATTACAAGTTGTAACAAGCGGAAAATATAGACAGTTTCGGTTTGTGTTTCCAGGGATATTAATAACGACAATATGGGCTATTAATAACGACAATATATAAAAAATTAGTAATGAGCGTAAAGATTTTGGGAACCATTGCTCTAGAAAACATACAATTACAGATGTAATCCTAGTTTAGTATTTGTTACTTTGAAGGGAAATCTACTTTTGATTTTGTGACGTTAAGTATTTATCTCGTTTGTTTTATTATTACTTATTTATTTCCAGCAAAATTCACAATCAGGGAAGAAGGCGGCGAACTGGTTCTCTGCTCTGAGAGTAGTGAGGTCATGTAAGTACAAGTTGGTGTTTAATAACTAACCTTTAATTACAGACTCTCTGTATACGACTGTGGCTTACAGTAGAAAGCAAGCAATATTTGTCTTGACAAATGTTGAAAGTTCACAAGTATGTGATTGGTGAAACATCATTCATTTACGCTGCTGCAGCCTCGTGCGTAACTAATATTTATTGATAACGTTTACCTTTCTGCAGCCCAGTGCGTAACTAATATTTATTGATAACGTTTACCGTACTGCAGCCCAGTGCGTAACTAATATTTATTGATAACATTTACCGTACTGCAGCCTCGTCCGTAACTAATATTTATTGATAACGTTTAGACTATTGCAGCCTCGTGCGTAACTAATATTTATTGTTAACATTTACGCTGCTGCAGCCTCGTGCGTTATTAATATTTATTGTAACAGTTACACTGCTGTAGACTCAAGCTTATGGGCCATGAGGTAGTTTTCTGAACGTTGTTCAATGTCAACAAATCATTTTTGAATAGTTGTATATGAAAAAGGGCTGCAATTGTTCCAAGCTTCACATTAGCATATAATAAAAGGATTTGTTTCAGCGAATTTTCCAAATTATGTTTAGTTTTACTATACAAATAGTCAAAGTTCCATAAAAAATTATGCTATATATCATGCTCTATTACTATTATAAATCAATAAGAACTTAAAAAAAAGTCGAAACAGATTTGTAGAAACATAAACTCTACATATAAAGTGCAAGTTTCATGTAAATTGAATAAAAAAATGAAAGTTAAAGGAACGTTTAAGTTACTTGAAAATAAATAAGTAAAAATAAATTCTAAGGTTCTGCCATCTGTGGCTGAGTTGACATCAACCAATTTCCTCCAAAATTGGCACCCTTATAGATAGATAGGCTTACGTGCAGTCAGGTGTGTAAGTTTCATGAAATCGTCCGATAAACAACAAAAAAATTCACTAATTTTTTTGGATAAACTAATTATTAATATTTTTATTATAAGCTATTGTAATAGCTAAGAGTCATAGATATCATTTCAGTTGACACTTGTGTTTGATGTTAATTTTTTACCATTTTGGAAAATTTTTGACACAATTCAATTTTTTTTTCTCCCTATTTATGCTACGATGCTGAGACTTGGACCAGATGATGCCCTTTTCATATACAACTCGTCAAAAAAGTTTGATTGAAATCGAACGAGTTTTCATTTGTATATTTTTGGCATATTTGGAATGTTTATGCCCCCCTTAGCTAATATTTATTGATAACATTTATACTACTGCAGACTCAAGATTAGCTAATATTTATTGATAACTTTACACTACTGCAGGCTCAAGCATAGCCATATTGTNGAGTGTAAAGCTGGTGCTTGTGGAGCAGGAGTGTAAAGCTGGTGCTTGTGGAGCAGGAGGGTAAAGCTGGTGCTTGTGGAGCAGGAGTGTAAAGCTGGTGCTTGTAGCAGGAGTGTAAAGCTGGTACTTGTGAAGCAGGAGGGTAAAGCTGGTGCTTGTGGAGCAGGAGTGTAAAGCTGGTACTTGTGGAGCAGGAGTGTAAAGCTGGTGCTTGTGGAGCAGGAGTGTAAAGCTGGTGCTTGTGGAGCAGGAATGTAAAGCTGGTGCTTGTGGAGCAGGAGGGTAAAGCTGGTGCTTGTGGAGCAGGAGTGTAAAGCTGGTGCTTGTGGAGCAGGAGTGTAAAGCTGGTACTTGTGGAGCAAGAGAGTAAAGCTGGTGCTTGTGGAGCAGGAGTGTAAAGCTGGTGCTTGTGGAGCAGGAGTGTAAAGCTGGTGCTTGTGGAGCAGGAGTGTAAAGCTGGTGCTTGTGGAGCAGGAGGGTAAAGCTGGTACTTGTGGAGCAGGAGTGTAAAGCTGGTGCTTGTAGACAGGAGTGTAAAGCTGGTGCTTGTGGAGCAGGAGGGTAAAGCTGGTGCTTGTGGAGCAGGAGTGTAAAGCTGGTACTTGTGGAGCAGGAGTGTAAAGCTGGTGCTTGTGGAGCAGGAGGGTAAAGCTGGTGCTTGTGGAGCAGGAGAGTAAAGCTGGTGCTTGTGGAGCAGGTGTAAAGCTGGTGCTTGTGGAGCAGGAGTGTAAAGCTGGTGCTTGTGGAGCAGGAGTGTAAAGCTGGTGCTTGTGGAGCAGGAGGGTAAAGCTGGTGCTTGTGGAGCAGGAGGGTAAAGCTGGTACTTGTGGAGCAGGAGTGTAAAGCTGGTGCTTGTAGAGGAGTGTAAAGCTGGTGCTTGTAGAGCAGGAGTGTAAAGCTGGTGCTTGTGGAGCAGGAGTGTAAAGCTGGTGCTTGTGGAGCAGGAGTGTAAAGCTGGTGCTTGTGGAGCAGGAGTGTAAAGCTGGTGCTTGTGGAGCAGGAGTGTAAAGCTGGTACTTGTGGAGCAGGAGGGTAAAGCTGGTGCTTGTGGAGCAGGAGTGTAAAGCTGGTGCTTGTGGAGCAGGAGTGTAAAGCTGGTACTTGTGGAGCAGGAGAGTAAAGCTGGTGCTTGTGGAGCAGGAGTGTAAAGCTGGTGCTTGTGGAGCAGGAGTGTAAAGCTGGTGCTTGTGGAGCAGGAGTGTAAAGCTGGTGCTTGTGGAGCAGGAGTGTAAAGCTGGTGCTTGTGGAGCAGGAGGGTAAAGCTGGTGCTTGTGGAGCAGGAGTGTAAAGCTGGTGCTTGTGGAGCAGGAGTGTAAAGCTGGTGCTTGTGGAGCAGGAATGTAAAGCTGGTACTTGTGGAGCAGGAGGGTAAAGCTGGTGCTTGTGGAGCAGGAGTGTAAAGCTGGTGCTTGTGGAGCAGGAGTGTAAAGCTGGTGCTTGTGGAGCAGGAGTGTAAAGCTGGTGCTTGTGGAGCAGGAGTGTAAAGCTGGTGCTTGTGGAGCAGGAGTGTAAAGCTGGTGCTTGTGGAGCAGGAGTGTAAAGCTGGTGCTTGTGGAGCAGGAGTGTAAAGCTGGTACTTGTGGAGCAGGAGAGTAAAGCTGGTGCTTGTGGAGCAGGAGTGTAAAGCTGGTGCTTGTGGAGCAGGAGTGTAAAGCTGGTACTTGTGGAGCAGGAGTGTAAAGCTGGTGCTTGTGGAGCAGGAGTGTAAAGCTGGTGCTTGTGGAGCAGGAGTGTAAAGCTGGTGCTTGTGGAGCAGGAGTGTAAAGCTGGTGCTTGTGGAGCAGGAGTGTAAAGCTGGTGCTTGTGGAGCAGGAGTGTAAAGCTGGTGCTTGTGGAGCAGGAGTGTAAAGCTGGTGCTTGTGGAGCAGGAGGGTAAAGCTGGTGCTTGTGGAGCAGGAGTGTAAAGCTGGTGCTTGTGGAGCAGAAGTGTAAAGCTGGTGCTTGTGGAGCAGGAGTGTAAAGCTGGTACTTGTGGAGCAGGAGTGTAAAGCTGGTGCTTGTGGAGCAGGAGTGTATAGCTGGTACTTGTGGAGCAGGAGTGTAAAGCTGGTGCTTGTGGAGCAGAAGTGTAAAGCTGGTACTCGTGAAGCAGGAGAGTAAAGCTGGTGCTTGTGGAGTAGGAGTGTAAAGCTGGTACTTGTGGAGCAAGAGTGTAAAGCTGGTGCTTGTGGAGCAGGAGTGTAAAGCTGGTGCTTGTGGAGCAGGAATGTAAAGCTGGTACTTGTGGAGCAGGAGAGTAAAGCTGGTGCTTGTGGAGCAGGAGTGTAAAGTGGTGCTTGTGGAGCAGGAGTGTAAAGCTGGTGCTTGGGAGCAGGAGTGTAAAGCTGGTGCTTGTGGAGTGGAGGGTAAAGCTGGTACTTGTGGAGCAGGAGTGTAAGCTGGTGCTTGTGGAGCAGGAGTGTAAAGCTGGTACTTGTGAAGTATGAGGGTAAAGCTGGTGCTTGTAGAGCAGGAGTGTAAAGCTGGTGCTTGTGGAGCAGGAGTGTAAAGCTGGTGCTTGTAGACAAGGAGAGTAAAGCTGGTGCTTGTGGAGCAGGAGGGTAAAGCTGGTGCTTGTGGAGCAGGAGTGTAAAGCTGGTGCTTGTGGAGCAGGAGTGTAAAGCTAGTGCTTGTGGAGCAGGAGGGTAAAGCTGGTACTTGTGGAGCAGGAGGGTAAAGCTGGTGCTTGTGGAGCAGGAGGGTAAAGCTGGTGCTTGTGGAGCAGGAGTGTAAAGCTGGTGCTTGTGGAGCAGGAGTGTAAAGCTGGTACTTGTGAGCAGGAGAGTAAAGCTGGTGCTTGTGGAGCAGGAGTGTAAAGCTGGTGCTTGTGGAGCAGGAGTGTAAAGCTGGTGCTTGTGGAGCAGGAGTGTAAAGCTGGTGCTTGTGGAGCAGGAGTGTAAAGCTGGTGCTTGTGGAGCAGGAGTGTAAAGCTGGTGCTTGTGGAGCAGGAGGGTAAAGCTGGTGCTTGTGGAGCAGGAGTGTAAAGCTGGTGCTTGTGGAGCAGAAGTGTAAAGCTGGTACTTGTGGAGCAGGAGAGTAAAGCTGGTGCTTGTGGAGCAGGAGTGTAAAGCTGGTGCTTGTGGAGCAGGAGTGTAAAGCTGGTGCTTGTGGAGCAGGAGTGTAAAGCTGGTGCTTGTGGAGCAGGAATGTAAAGCTGGTACTTGTGGAGCAGGAGGTAAAGCTGGTGCTTGTGGAGCAGGAGTGTAAAGCTGGTGCTTGTGGAGCAGGATGTAAAGCTGGTACTTGTGGAGCAGGAGAGTAAAGCTGGTGCTTGTGGAGCAGGAGTGTAAAGCTGGTGCTTGTGGAGCAGGAGTGTAAAGCTGGTGCTTGTGGAGCAGGAGTGTAAAGCTGGTGCTTGTGGAGTAGGAGGTAAAGCTGGTGCTTGTGGAGCAGGAGTGTAAAGCTGGTGCTTGTGGAGCAGGAGTGTAAAGCTGGTACTTGTGAAGTATGAGGGTAAAGCTGGTGCTTGTAGAGCAGGAGTGTAAAGCTGGTGCTTGTGGAGCAGGAGTGTAAAGCTGGTGCTTGTAGACAAGGAGAGTAAAGCTGGTGCTTGTGGAGCAGGAGGGTAAAGCTGGTGCTTGTGGAGCAGGAGTGTAAAGCTGGTGCTTGTGGAGCAGGAGTGTAAAGCTAGTGCTTGTGGAGAGCAAGGGTAAAGCTGGTACTTGGGAGCAGGAGGGTAAAGCTGGTACTTGTGGAGCAGGAGTGTAAAGCTGGTGCTTGTAGAGGAGTGTAAACCTGTGCTTGTGGAGCAGGAGGGTAAAGCTGGTACTTGGAGCAGGAGAGTAAAGCTGGTGCTTGTGGAGCAGGTGTAAAGCTGGTGCTTGTGGAGCAGGAGTGTAAAGCTGGTGCTTGTGGAGCAGGAGTTCAAAGCTGGTGCTTGTGGAGCAGGAATGTAAAGCTGGTACTTGTGGAGCAGGAGGTAAAGCTGGTGCTTGTAGAGCAGGAGTGTAAAGCTGGTGCTTGTGGAGCAGGAATGTAAAGCTGGTACTTGTGGAGCAGGAGAGTAAAGCTAGTGCTTGTGGAGCAGGAGTGTAAAGTTGGTGCTTGTGGAGCAGGAGTGTAAAGCTGGTGGTGGAGCAGGAGTGTAAAGCTGGTGCTTGTGGAGCAGGAGTGTAAAGCTGGTGTTTGTGGAGCAGGAGGGTAAAGCTGGGCTTGTGGAGCAGGAGTGTAAAGCTGGTGTTGTGGAGCGGGAGTGTAAAGCTGGTACTGTGGAGCAGGAGAGTAAAGCTGGTGCTTGTGGAGTAGGAGTGTAAAGCTGGTGTTGTGGAGGAGGAATGTAAAGCTGGTACTTGTGGAGCAGGAGATTAAAGCTGGTGCTTGTGGAGCAGTGTAAAGCTGGTGCTTGTGTAGTAGGAGTGTAAAGCTGGTGCTTGTGGAGCAGGAGTGTAAAGCTGGTGCTTGTGGAGCAGGAAGTAAAGCTGGTACTTGTGGAGCAGGAGGGTAAAGCTGGTGCTTGTGGAGCAGGAG
>WNGS01006208.1:0-16034 GCA_020271785.1 Procambarus virginalis | reverse complement strand
ACCCCATATGGAACACCCGACCAACAGAGGCTGAACAGCCCGTACCAACAGTACTGGAACCCGACCACGGGCTGACACCCGACAGTAATGGAACACCCGACCAACAGTACTGGAACACCCGACCAACATTACTGGAACACCCGACCAACAGTACTGGAACGCCCGACCAACAGTACTGGAACGCCCGACCAACAGTACTGGAACGCCCGACCAACAGTACTGGAACGCCCGACCAACAGTACTGGAACGCCCGACCAACAGTACTGGAACGCCCGACCAACAGTACTGGAACACCCGACCAACAGTACTGGAACACCCGACCAACGAGGCTGAACACACCGACCAACAGTACTGGAACACCCGACCAACAGTACTGGAACACCCGACCAACAGTACTGGAACACCCGACCAACAGTACTGGAACACCCGACCAACGAGGCTGAAACACCCGACCAACAGTACTGGAACACCCGACCAACAGTACTGGAACACCCGACCAACAGTACTGGAACACCCGTCCAACAGTACTGGAACACCCGACCAACGAGGCTGAAACACCCGACCAACAGTACTGGAACACCCGACCAACAGTACTGGAACACCCGACCAACGAGGCTGAAACACCCGACCAACAGTACTGGAACACCCGACCAACAGTACTGGAACACCCGACCATCAGTACTGGAACACCCGACCAACAGTACTGGAAAACCCGACCAACAGTACTGGAACACCCGTCCAACAGTACTGGAACACCCAACCAACGAGGCTGAAACACCCGACCAACAGTACTGGAACACCCGACCAACAGTACTGGAACACCCGACCAACAGTACTGGAACACCCGACCAACGAGGCTGAAACACCCGACCAACAGTACTGGAACACCCGACCAACAGTACTGGAACACCCGACCAACAGTACTGGAACACCCGACCAACAGTACTGGAACACCCGACCAACAGTACTGGAACACCCGACCAACAGTACTGGAACACCCGACCAACGAGGCTGGAACACCCGACAATGAGCCTACAGAACAAGGACACACACAGCAACAGTTGTGTTTGGTGCTGTAATCAACCCAAGAGTTGAAGGAACAACAATTGAGTAATTAACAACCTAACAGCACTTAAGGACCGCCATTAACGAGCAGTTGACAGCCAATCACAGCCACTCCATCATATCCTCACATCCAATCACTGCTAAAATATTCACCAACTTCCTAACACATTTAACGTGGCAAGTCGACCCAAACATCTATTTTTGAAGCTTCATAAATCTAGAGTTCTTCTCTCTCGCGGCGACGGGAATATTGGACAAAGTTCTCATGAAGATGTAAAGAGTATTATCATACTCTGTCTGTGACAGTTCTGTCGTCTTGTTGCACTCCCGCTGTCTAGACGGAGCTCCAGACCTGCACTAGACAGAGCTCCAGACCTGCACTAGACAGAGCCCCAGACCTGCACTAGACGGTGCCCCAGACCTGCACTAGACAGAGCCCCAGACCTGCACTAGACGGTGCCCCAGACCTGCACTAGACGGAGCCCCAGACCTGCACTAGACGGTGCCCAGACCTGCACTAGACGGAGCCCCAGACCTGCACTAGACGGTGCCCCAGACCTGCACTAGACGGTGCCCCAGACCTGCACTAGACGGTGCCCAGACCTGCACTAGACGGAGCCCCAGACCTGCACTAGACAGAGCCCCAGACCTGCACTAGACGGTGCCCCAGACCTGCACTAGACGGTGCCCCAGACCTGCACTAGAGGAGCCCCAGACCTGCACTAGACGGTGCCCCAGACCTGCACTAGACGGTGCCCCAGACCTGCACTAGACGGTGCCCCAGACCTGCACTAGACGGAGCCCCAGACCTGCACTAGACGGAGCCCCAGACCTGCACTAGACAGAGCCCCAGACCTGCACTAGACAGAGCCCCAGACCTGCACTAGACGGTGCCCCAGACCTGCACTAGACGGAGCCCCAGACCTGCACTAGACGGAGCCCCAGACCTGCACTAGACGGAGCCCCACACCTGCACTAGACGGAGCCCCACACCTGCACTAGATGAAGCCTTAGACACCAAGCAACTGCCAGGCTCCTCACTGGTATAATATCTCCCACGCCAATATCTATATCTATAACTATATCTATATCATATCACCAGCTTCATCACCAATTCCCCAACTGAAACCACAACTTATGAACACAGATACAATGTCAACTTTGCATAAAGTCCGTCTGCATCAAAGTTCTCAACATTACAAACTTTAAGGAAATAGTGATAATTCATTTCAAATTTGGATAATAATTTAGCACAGCGACTTGCCACAACGTGTAAAGTGATTATAATAGTGATTATAAAGTGATTATAATAGTGATTATAAAGTGATTATACAAAATATATAATAATGTAAAGTATGATATTCATTTTTAAAATAATTTTCTATTCATGTTTTTCATGGAGATTTGTTTGGTATATCGCGGCGTGTTCCCCGGGTACAGTTATGTAATGGTTGTGTGGTGATATGTATTATGTGTTATGTAGGTGGTGGTGATACGTGTATATCACTACACACACACACACACCTGTTGATTGACAGTTGAGAGGCGGGACCAAAGAGCCAGAGCTCAACCCCCGCAAGCACAACTAGGTAAGTACAAGGTTTCTGTACATTATAACGACGTTAATAAGGTGAGGCAATATAAGGTAATTTTTTTTTTTTTTTTTTTTTTTATTTTATTTTTACATGCAAAACATGCAAGTTAAATACAATAAAAAACAAATTAAGAACATAGAAAAACATTACAAAACAAGGGAAAAAAAGAAAACCACCAGCCAGAAGGGCTGACAGTACAGTATAACAAATTTCAAAACTCGAGAAAGGCATTGAAAAGACAGTACAAAAGATAAACAAATGCAAAACAACAAAACACAGGAGCATGTCAAAACAGAACAGTATAAAACAAAAATCAAGATGGATAACACGCAATCAAAAGAAAACCATCGTTACATACACAACAACAAAACAAAACACCGGCCTGAAGGACCGAGAACAAAACAACAGAATGAACAAACGAAGTATTACAAAAAATGCAATAAGAACATACACCACACAATAAGCCACACAAATACAAAACAAAAACTAATACAACACGTAAGCATAAAATAAAAAACACATAGGGCACGTTAACAACATGAAAGTTAAGACATGAAGGCCAGACACACACACACCCAAACACCCGCCTCGCCACAAAACAAAGGGAGAGGCACGGGCACAAACTACCAGAAGGCAGACAAAACAGCCAGAAGGGCACACAGCACAAAAGAATACAATCACTCGTATTTGCGCGGAAACGCGTCCCGAGAGAAGCGTACATGGTACGCCTCCCATCGTAACCACTGCCAAGGGTCCTGACCATCCACCGGGGACGCCATCTTATCCGGGACGTTGGCCACAAACACCCGCAAACATGGCACCCAAACCGTATCACACCGGAACCGAGTGACCGGTACATGGTCCCACACCTCATCGCCGAAAGGTAGCTCAGCAACCCGCGACCAGTGACCCGACGGCATCACAGACTTCGGTGACACGGCCCCCAAGTGCCCAACGGTCAACCTCCGAGGAGGGAGCGTGGTAGAAGGCACCACCACAGGGGCACCAGCGCCCACGGGCACACCACCGGACGACCGCGGGGGAACCGAACCGCGCACATCTTTCCGTAAGGTCACCACCAGGCCACGCCCAGACCCACCATCCCCACCCACTCCGGCAGCGGAGGCCACCACTCCCCACCGCGGAGAGGCCCCCGGCGGAGAAGGAACAGCAGGCACACCCGAGACACGGACACCAATGTCAGCAGGCGCATGGACGTCCGCCACCACTAACTGCGGAGCCAGCAACGTAACCGGAACCACTCCATCCACACCCGAGGCCTCACAGTCACTAAAGTCCCCAACATCGGCCCAGGTAGACGACGAAGGCCGGGATCGTTTGGGCACCGGCCTGAGATCGTCAGAGCCGGAAGCCGACCCAGAAACATGGGCACTACTAGCCGGACGAACTGACGTCCGCCGCAAAACGGCAGCAGCCTCGACCACAGGGGGAACCGGACCACACACAACAGGGGACCCCACAGCCACCCCAGCACCCAGCACAGCCGGGATCCGAGGCGAGGATGCAGGGCCAGGCGCAGCAGCTGAAGACAGGTGAGCAGACGGTGAGGAGGGCGCAGCAGAAAGGCCCACTGGAGCAGCAGGGACAGGAGCAGGAGTATCCACCGATGGCATCGCAACATCCTGAGGAGGGCCGGCGACATCCGGGGGAACGTCAGGCGACGCCGGGGTAGCCGCAACAACGAGCGGGTCGGTCACTGCATCCCCGGAGTCCTCGTCCAGGGGAAGCGGAGGGAAATCTTCTTCCCGGAATAGGTTGACAGGAGCAACCGGAGCCGCATCGCACCCGGCAGCCTGATGCCCCACCAGGCCACACCGGAAACAGGTCCGAGGCTGTCGGGCATAGTACACCCGGATGTAGCACCCCAGGAGCCGGACCGAAGATGGAATATCCGACCGCAGGCGCATCCCCAAGGTGCGAATGTTCGTCCGTCTCCCGGCATACCTCCCAGAGGATATCGTGTTGACCCTCACACTGATGACCGCTCCAAACCGCTGAAAGTAACGCCGAAGAAGATCCTCGGGAAACTCCAGGGGCGCCCCATGCACACTGACATAAGTCAGCGCACCACTCCGGTCGGATATGGAGACAGAGCCGGCACCACCCGGCATCGACAACGAGCGTCCCTCGTAACGACTGAGGAAATCACGGTATACTTCCTCCGTCACAAGCTTGATGACAACTCGATGGGCAGTCACAAGCTCAATACCGTCAACGTCCATCACAGGGACATGAAGCAAGTCGCACAGAACCACGGCTATTTCCGGATATCCAGCACGACCAGTGAACTCCAGGCCCACGGAGTTCACGCGCTTGATAGATGGAAGGGGACCACCCATGGTAAGCTCGCCACGTCAACACGCAGCCCGCAGCAACAACAGGGGGGGGGGGCAGAAACTCCCACACCCCCTCTGGTGACGAAAACGGCAAACACCTCAAACCACCAGAGGCCAGACGACACGTCTGTACCCCACGGCAGCTCCAGGCGGACTCATCCTAATATAAGGTAACTGGTATAATGTGAGTGAGGAGGGTTGGGGGTGTTTGGGAGGTGGGTGGGGATGAGGAAGGCAGAGGGGGAGTGGTCCCCACCACTACCATGCTCCAGGGAGTAAGGTAAGCCTTACCCTGGACTATGGGAAAGAGATCGCTCTCAGCCTACTACCAGGAGCCAGGTGCCTCCTCCTCTACCAACCTCTTAAACAAGAGCTAGACTTGGTAGACAATGAGTAGTTGACTGTTGAACCACACCGGGGGCTATACCATCACCACCATCATGGTGACTGTGCCTCTCTCAACACCATCACACCATCACCACCATCATGCTGACTGTGCCTCTCTCAACACCATCACACCATCACCACCATCATGCTGACTGTGACTCTCTCAACACCATCACACCATCACCACCACCATGCTGACTGTGACTCTCTCAACACCATCACACCATCACCACCACCATGCTGACTGTGACTCTCTCAACACCATCACTCCATCACCACCACCATGCTGACTGTGACTCTCTCAACACCATCACACCATCACCACCACCATGCTGACTGTGACTCTCTCAACACCATCACACCATCACCACCACCATGCTGACTGTGCCTCTCTCAACACCATCACTCCATCACTACCTTCATGCTGACTGTGACTCTCTCAACACCATCACACCATCACCACCTTCATGCTGACTGTGACTCTCTCAACACCATCACACCATCACCACCTTCATGCTGACTGTGACTCTCTCAACACCATCACACCATCACCACCATCATGGTGACTGTGACTCTCAACACCATCACTCCATCACCACCATCATGCTGACTGTGACTCTCTCAACACCACACACCATCACCACCATCATGCTGACTGTGACTCTCTCAACACCACCACACCATCACCACCATCATGCTGACTGTGACTCTCTCAACACCATCACACCATCACCACCATCATGCTGACTGTGACTCTCTCAACACCATCACACCATCACCACCATCATGGTGACTGTGACTCTCTCAACACCATCACACCATCACCACCATCATGGTGACTGTGACTCTCTCAACACCATCACACCATCACCACCATCATGGTGACTGTGACTCTCTCAACACCATCACACCATCACCACCTTCATGGTGACTGTCACTCTCTCAACACCATCACACCATCACCACCATCATGGTGACTGTGACTCTCTCAACACCATCACACCATCACCACCTTCATGGTGACTGTGACTCTCTCAACACCATCACACCATCACCACCATCATGGTGACTGTGACTCTCTCAACACCATCACACCATCACCACCATCATGCTGACTGTGCCTCTCTCAACACCATCACTCCATCACCACCATCATGGTGACTGTGCCTCTCTCAACACCATCACACCATCACCACCTTCATGGTGACTGTGCCTCTCTCAACACCATCACACCATCACCACCTTCATGCTGACTGTGCCTCTCTCAACACCATCACACCATCACCACCATCATGCTGACTGTGCCTCTCTCAACACCATCACACCATCACCACCATCATGCTGACTGTGCCTCTCTCAACACCATCACTCCATCACCACCATCATGGTGACTGTGCCTCTCTCAACACCATCACACCATCACCACCATCATGCTGACTGTGCCTCTCTCAACACCATCACTCCATCACCACCATCATGGTGACTGTGCCTCTCTCAACACCATCACACCATCACCACCTTCATGCTGACTGTGCCTCTCTCAACACCATCACACCATCACCACCATCATGCTGACTGTGCCTCTCTCAACACCATCACTCCATCACCACCATCATGGTGACTGTGCCTCTCTCAACACCATCACACCATCACCACCATCATGCTGACTGTGCCTCTCTCAACACCATCACACCATCACCACCATCATGCTGACTGTGCCTCTCTCAACACCATCACTCCATCACCACCATCATGGTGACTGTGCCTCTCTCAACACCATCACACCATCACCACCTTCATGCTGACTGTGCCTCTCTCAACACCATCACTCCATCACCACCATCATGGTGACTGTGACTCTCTCAACACCATCACTACCTTCATGCTGACTGTGCCTCTCTCAACACCATCACACCATCACCACCATCATGCTGACTGTGCCTCTCTCAACACCATCACACCATCACCACCTTCATGGTGACTGTGACTCTCTCAACACCATCACCACCTTCATGCTGACTGTGCCTCTCTCAACACCATCACACCATCACCACCATCATGCTGACTGTGCCTCTCTCAACACCATCACACCATCACCACCTTCATGGTGACTGTGCCTCTCTCAACACCATCACACCATCACCACCATCATGGTGACTGTGACTCTCTCAACACCATCACACCATCACCACCTTCATGGTGACTGTGACTCTCTCAACACCATCACACCATCACCACCATCATGCTGACTGTGCCTCTCTCAACACCATCACACCATCACCACCATCATGGTGACTGTGACTCTCTCAACACCATCACACCATCACCACCATCATGCTGACTGTGCCTCTCTCAACACCATCACACCATCACCACCATCATGGTGACTGTGCCTCTCTCAACACCATCACACCATCACCACCATCATGGTGACTGTGCCTCTCTCAACACCATCACACCATCACCACCATCATGGTGACTGTGACTCTCTCAACACCATCACACCATCACCACCTTCATGGTGACTGTGACTCTCTCAACACCATCACTCCATCACCACCATCATGGTGACTGTGACTCTCTCAACACCATCACACCATCACCACCATCATGGTGACTGTGACTCTCTCAACACCATCACACCATCACCACCTCATGGTGACTGTGACTCTCTCAACACAATCACCACCTTCATGGTGACTGTGACTCTCTCAACACCATCACACCATCACCACCATCATGCTGACTGTGACTCTCTCAACACCATCACACCATCACCACCATCATGGTGACTGTGACTCTCTCAACACCATCACACCATCACCACCACCATGCTGACTGTGCCTCTCTCAACACCATCACACCATCACCACCTTCATGCTGACTGTGACTCTCTCAACACCATCACTCCATCACCACCTTCATGGTGACTGTGACTCTCTCAACACCATCACACCATCATGGTGACTGTGACTCTCTCAACACCATCACCACCATCATGGTGACTGTGACTCTCTCAACACCATCACACCATCACCACCATCATGCTGACTGTGACTCTCTCAACACCATCACCACCATCATGGTGACTGTGACTCTCTCAACACCATCACACCATCACCACCATCATGCTGACTGTGACTCTCTCAACACCATCACCACCATCATGGTGACTGTGACTCTCTCAACACCATCACACCATCACCACCATCATGCTGACTGTGACTCTCTCAACACCATCACACCATCACCACCATCATGCTGACTGTGACTCTCTCAACACCATCACACCATCACCACCATCATGGTGACTGTGCCTCTCTCAACACCATCACACCATCACCACCATCATGCTGACTGTGCCTCTCTCAACACCATCACACCATCACCACCATCATGCTGACTGTGACTCTCTCAACACCATCACACCATCACCACCATCATGCTGACTGTGCCTCTCTCAACACCATCACACCATCACCACCATCATGCTGACTGTGACTCTCTCAACACCATCACACCATCACCACCATCATGCTGACTGTGACTCTCTCAACACCATCACACCATCACCACCATCATGCTGACTGTGACTCTCTCAACACCATCACACCATCACACCTCATGCTGACTGTGCCTCTCTCAACACCATCACACCATCACCACCATCATGGTGACTGTGCCTCTCTCAACACCATCACACCATCACCACCATCATGCTGACTGTGCCTCTCTCAACACCATCACACCATCACCACCATCATGGTGACTGTGCCTCTCTCAACACCATCACACCATCACCACCATCATGCTGACTGTGACTCTCTCAACACCATCACACCATCACCACCATCATGCTGACTGTGCCTCTCTCAACACCATCACACCATCACCACCATCATGGTGACTGTGCCTCTCTCAACACCATCACACCATCACCACCTTCATGGTGACTGTGACTCTCTCAACACCATCACACCATCACCACCATCATGCTGACTGTGCCTCTCTCAACACCATCACACCATCACCACCATCATGCTGACTGTGACTCTCTCAACACCATCACACCATCACCACCATCATGCTGACTGTGACTCTCTCAACACCATCACACCATCACCACCATCATGCTGACTGTGCCTCTCTCAACACCATCACACCATCACCACCTTCATGGTGACTGTGCCTCTCTCAACACCATCACACCATCACCACCTCATGGTGACTGTGACTCTCTCAACACCATCACACCATCACCACCATCATGCTGACTGTGCCTCTCTCAACACCATCACACCATCACCACCATCATGCTGACTGTGCCTCTCTCAACACCATCACACCATCACCACCATCATGGTGACTGTGCCTCTCTNTCATGGTGACTGTGACTCTCTCAACACCATCACTCCATCACCACCTTCATGGTGACTGTGACTCTCTCAACACCATCACCACCTTCATGGTGACTGTGACTCTCTCAACACCATCACATCATCACCACCTTCATGGTGACTGTGACTCTCTCAACACCATCACTCCATCACCACCTTCATAGTGACTGTGACTCTCTCAACACCATCACACCATCACCACCATCATGCTGACTGTGCCTCTCTCAACACCATCACCACCATCATCCTGACTGTGACTCTCTCAACACCATCACACCATCACCACCATCATGCTGACTGTGACTCTCTCAACACCATCACACCATCACCACCATCATGCTGACTGTGACTCTCTCAACACCATCACACCATCACCACCATCATGGTGACTGTGACTCTCTCAACACCATCACACCATCACGGTGACTGTGCCTCTCTCAACACCATTACACCATCACCACCATCATGCTGACTGTGCCTCTCTCAACACCATCACTCCATCACCACCATCATGCTGACTGTGCCTCTCTCAACACCATCACACCATCACCACCTTCATGGTGACTGTGCCTCTCTCAACACCATCACACCATCACCACCATCATGGTGACTGTGCCTCTCTCAACACCATCACACCATCACCACCATCATGGTGACTGTGCCTCTCTCAACACCATCACTCCATCACCACCATCATGCTGACTGTGCCTCTCTCAACACCATCACTCATCACCACCATCATGCTGACTGTGCCTCTCTCAACACCATCACACCATCACCACCATCATGCTGACTGTGCCTCTCTCAACACCATCACACCATCACCACCATCATGCTGACTGTGACTCTCTCAACACCATCACACCATCACCACCTTCATGGTGACTGTGACTCTCTCAACACCATCACACCATCACCACCATCATGGTGACTGTGACTCTCTCAACACCATCACACCATCACCACCATCATGGTGACTGTGACTCTCTCAACACCATCACACCATCACCACCTTCATGGTGACTGTGCCTCTCTCAACACCATCACACCATCACCACCATCATGCTGACTGTGACTCTCTCAACACCATCACACCATCACCACCATCATGGTGACTGTGACTCTCTCAACACCATCACACCATCACCACCATCATGCTGACTGTGCCTCTCTCAACACCATCACACCATCACCACTATCATGCTGACTGTGCCTCTCTCAACACCATCACACCATCACCACCATCATGGTGACTGTGACTCTCTCAACACCATCACACCATCACCACCATCATGGTGACTGTGACTCTCTCAACACCATCACACCATCACCACCATCATGCTGACTGTGCCTCTCTCAACACCATCAATACCTGATCAACCAGGCTGTGACTCATACGTCAGGCTGCGAGCAGCCGCGTCCAACAGCCTGGTTGATCAGTCCAGCAACCAGGAGGCCTGGTCGATGACCGGGCCGCGGGGACGATAAGCCCCGGAAGCACCTCAAGGTATCCTCAAGGTAAGGTATCACACCATCACCACCATCATGGTGACTGTGACTCTCTCAACACCATCACACCATCACCACCTTCATGGTGACTGTGCCTCTCTCAACACCATCACACCATCACCACCATCATGCTGACTGTGACTCTCTCAACACCATCACACCATCACCACCATCATGCTGACTGTGACTCTCTCAACACCATCACACCATCACCACCTTCATGGTGACTGTGACTCTCTCAACACCATCACACCATCACCACCATCATGGTGACTGTGACTCTCTCAACACCATCACACCATCACCACCATCATGGTGACTGTGACTCTCTCAACACCATCACACCATCACCACCTTCATGGTGACTGTGCCTCTCTCAACACCATCACACCATCACCACCATCATGCTGACTGTGACTCTCTCAACACCATCACACCATCACCACCATCATGGTGACTGTGACTCTCTCAACACCATCACACCATCACCACCATCATGCTGACTGTGCCTCTCTCAACACCATCACACCATCACCACCATCATGCTGACTGTGCCTCTCTCAACACCATCACACCATCACCACCATCATGGTGACTGTGACTCTCAACACCATCACACCATCACCACCATCATGGTGACTGTGACTCTCTCAACACCATCACACCATCACCACCATCATGCTGACTGTGCCTCTCTCAACACCATCACACCATCACCACCATCATGGTGACTGTGACTCTCTCAACACCATCACACCATCACCACCTTCATGGTGACTGTGCCTCTCTCAACACCATCACACCATCACCACCATCATGCTGACTGTGACTCTCTCAACACCATCACACCATCACCACCATCATGGTGACTGTGACTCAACACCATCACCACCATCATGGTGACTGTGACTCTCTCAACACCATCACACCATCACCACCATCATGCTGACTGTGCCTCTCTCAACACCACCACACCATCATGCTGACTGTGCCTCTCTCAACACCATCACACCATCACCACCATCATGGTGACTGTGACTCTCTCAACACCGTCACACCATCACCACCATCATGGTGACTGTGACTCTCTCAACACCATCACACCATCACCACCATCATGCTGACTGTGCCTCTCTCAACACCATCACACCATCACCACCATCATGGTGACTGTGACTCTCTCAACACCATCACACCATCACCACCATCATGGTGACTGTGCCTCTCTCAACACCATCACACCATCACCACCATCATGGTGACTGTGACTCTCTCAACACCATCACACCATCACCACCATCATGGTGACTGTGCCTCTCTCAACACCATCACACCATCACCACCACCATGCTGACTGTGCCTCTCTCAACACCATCACACCATCACCACCATCATGGTGACTGTGACTCTCTCAACACCATCACACCATCACCACCATCATGGTGACTGTGACTCTCTCAACACCATCACACCATCACCACCATCATGCTGACTGTGCCTCTCTCAACACCATCACCACCTTCATGGTGACTGTGACTCTCTCAACACCATCACACCATCACCACCATCATGCTGACTGTGCCTCTCTCAACACCATCACTCCATCACCACCATCATGGTGACTGTGACTCTCTCAACACCATCACACCATCACCACCATCATGCTGACTGTGCCTCTCTCAACACCATCACACCATCACCACCATCATGGTGACTGTGACTCTCTCAACACCATCACACCATCACCACCATCATGGTGACTGTGCCTCTCTCAACACCATCACACCATCACCACCTTCATGCTGACTGTGCCTCTCTCAACACCATCACTCCATCACCACCATCATGGTGACTGTGCCTCTCTCAACACCATCACACCATCACCACCTTCATGGTGACGGTGACTCTCAACACCATCACACCATCACCACCATCATGCTGACTGTGACTCTCTCAACACCATCACCACCTTCATGGTGACTGTGACTCTCTCAACACCATCACACCATCACCACCATCATGGACTGTGACTCTCTCACACCATCACACCATCACCACCATCATGGTGACTGTGACTCTCTCATTGGGATCCCGTGACCACGAGGAACGAATGACGAACTGGCGTCATTCTAGAGGTTCTAGAACTAGAGGAATCAGTGGCCATCAACGAGAGAGAAAACAGTGGTCATCAGAGAGGAACTGTGCCCATCAGAGGTTAACTCTGGCTATCAAAGATGAACAGTGACTATCAGAGAATGAGTAGTGGCCTTCAGAGAGGAACAGTGGCCATCTGAGAGAAATAGTGGTCATCAGAGAGGAACAGTGGCCATCTGGAGAGAAATAGTGGTCATCAGAGAGGAACAGTGGCCATCATTGAGGAACAGTGGTGCATCCGAGAGGAACAGTGGTCATCAGTAGACCATGAGTGGACGTCAGAACGGGAACAGATGCCATCAGAGAGGAAAAGTGGCCATAAGAGAGGAACAGTGGCCATCAGGAGGGAACAGTGGGCTTTCCAGAGTATAACAGAGGTCGGCCAAAGAGGAACAGTGGCCATCATAGTGGAACAGTGGTCATCAGAGTAGGAACAGTGGTCATCAGAGACCAAGAGTGGTCGTCAGAGGGGAACAGATGCCATCAGAGATATTAACTCTGGTCATCAGAGAGGAACAGTGGCTATCGGATGGGAACAGTGACCTTCAGAGAGGAACAGTGGTCATCAGAGAGGAAACAGTGGTCATCAGAGAGGAACAGTGGCCATCATAGATAGCACAGAGACCTTCAGAGAGAAAGAGTTCGGTCATCAGAGAGGAACAGTGGTCCATCAGAGAGGAACAGTCACAGTCATGGGTGGAACTCTAACCAATCGGAGAGGAACAGTGGCCGTCAGAGAGGAATAATGGCCACCAAAAGGAACAGTGGCATCTGGGTGAAAGAAACAGTGCCCATCAGAGAGGTAACAATGGCCATGAGAGAAGACAGTGGTCATCAGAGAAGAACAGTGCCTATCAGAGAGGAAAAGTGGCCATCATTGAGTGAACGGTGGTATCAGAGAGGAACAGTGGACATCAGAGAGGAAACATGAGAGGCCGTCAGAGGTTACCTGTGGCCAACATAGAGGAACAGTGGCCTTCAGAGAGGAACCGTGATCATCAAAGAGGAACTGAGGGCCATGACGAGGATACCTCAGGCCATCAGACAAGGGAACAGTGGCCTTATAGTGGAACAGTGGCCATTAGAGAGGAACAGGGGCCATCAGAAAGGAACCGAGGCCATCAGAGAGAAAGAGAAGTTATCAGAGAGGAACAGTGGCCATCAGAGAGGAACAGTGGTCATCAAAGAGGAACAGTCATCATCAGAGGTGAACTCAAGCCATCAGAGAGGAACAGTGGCCATCAGGCGGGGCACAGTGGTCATCAGAGGTTTACTCTGGGCCATCAGATAAGAACGGTGGCTATCAGAGAGGAACAGTGGCCTTCAGAGGAGGAACAGTGGCAATTAGAGAAAAGCAGTGGTAATCTGAGAGGAACAGTGGCCATCAGAGAGGACAGTGGCCATCAGAGGTTTACTCTCGCCATCAGATAGGAACAGTGGCTATCGGAGGGAAACAGTGGCCTTCAGAGAGGAACAGAGGCCATCAGGAAGAAGAAACAGTTGGTCTCAGAGAGGAACAGTGGCCATCAGAGAAGAACAGTGGTCATCAGAGAGGAACAGTGGTCATCAGAGAGGAACAGTGGTCAGCAGATAGGAACAGTTGCCATCAGAGTTTAACTCTGGCCAACAGAGAAGAACAGCGGCTATCGGAGATGAACAGCGCCTTCAGAGGAAAACACCGTGGTCATCAGAGAGGAACAGTGGTCATCAGAGAGGAACAGTGATCATCAGAGAGGATCAGTGGCCATCAAAGGTTAACTCTTGCAATCAGAAAGGACCCTTGGCTATCAGAGATGAACAGAGGCCTTCAGAGAGCAACAAAGGCCATCAAAGAGAAGAAACATTGGTCATCGAGAACGGAACAGTGGCCATCAGAGAGGAACTTTGGCCAGTCAGAGAGGAACTGTGGCCAACAGAGAGGAACAGTGGTCATTAGAGAGGAACAGTCTTCATCAGGGGTGAACTCAAGCACACCAGAGAGGAAACAGTGGCCATCATAGGGGAACAGTGGTCAGCCAGAGAAGAACAGTGGTTACAAGAGAAAAACAGTGGTCATCAGACAGGAACAGGTAGCCATCAGAGAGAAACAGTGTATATCAGAAAGGAAAAGTGCCATCAGAGCTTAACTCTAGCCATCAGAGAGGAAGAGTGGCTATCAGAGAGAAACAGTGGTCACCAGAGAGGAACAGGGGCCATTAGAGAGGAACAGTGTGATCAGAGAGGAAATAGTGGTCATCAGAGAGGAACAGGCTGGCCATCAGAGCTTAACTCTAGCCATCAGAGAGGAAGAGTGGCTATCGAGGAGGAACAGTGGCCTTCAGAGAAGAACAGTGGTCATCAGAGAGGAACAGTGGCCATCAGAGAGGATCAGTGGCTATCAGAGAGCAACAAAGGCCATCAGAGAGAAGAAACAGTGGTCATCAGAGAGGATCAGTAGACAACAGAGAGAAACAGTAGCCATCAGAGAGGAACAATGGTCATCAGAGAGGAACAGTGGCCATCAGAGAGGAACAGTAGTCATCAGAAAGGAAGAGTTATCATCAGAGAGGAAACTGTGCCCATCAGAGGGG